>JAPMOQ010022984.1:2374395-2452790 GCA_026543055.1 Argiope trifasciata
TTTAGTGCTCAAACAAAAATTTTGATTAACCAACAACCATATAGAATTGTGACTTCAATTCATTCATGAAAACCATGAGAAAAAAATTCTGTTTCGTTTGAAAAGCGTATAATCGTCGTAAGAAAGCTATGTGTCACCTTTATAAAAGACCCAAGATTAAAATAGTGAAACAAAAGTTCTATTTCTTTACGATGCATCAAGTTCCACTTTTTATTAGCCTTCTTTTAGAAAAAAGGATTTTTTAGTGCCTAGACTGATTCGGTTTCAGTCCTTTCAGCCTTTATTTATAAAATTACTTGTTGATCTGAATCTGCAGTTTTATAAAAAGTGAAAGAATTACACGACTGCCGCCTTCTTGCTTTCCTTACGGGTCTTTGTGCACGTCTGTGGAATTTTTTAATGCCGAATTTTTCTTCGTGTTAGCTGCCTAGAGAGCCTTTTCTTTTTAAACTTTTCTTTAATGCAATCTTATTATTTTTTCTCTCCTCTTGATGTGACTCTTTTTATTCTTCTGTCTGAAGAATTTATTTTCAGGGACTAAATGAAGAGAAGATTTCGAAGTAAAAAAAAAACCGTTAAAAAGAGTAAAAATAAAATAAGATAATTTGATGTAATTTAATGAATATATGGCAACTAAAAAAACGGAGGATTGTTTAAAGTTATTTGAGGTATTTTTCTATAGTTTTGATTATTCTTGCAGGTGAAAATAGATAAATTAAATTTCATGCATATAAATAATTTTTTATTTAAAGGTTTTAAAGTTTTCAAATATTTATTTCGATTTTAATCCTAGTTTGATCTATAAAGTTGCAGAAAAGTTTAGCAATTATAAAGAAATATTAAAGAAGTTATTCTATCATAACAAACAGGGAGGTGATGTAGAATGATTACATTTCAGAAAAAATTTAATTAGGAACAAGATTTAGCCAAAACAAGTAATACTAATTACTCGTTCCAGTAGCTTATTTTAAATAAATATCTAGTTTAATTAAATTACATTAACTACCCGTCTTGAAGCTACAGAAGAACCGGTTTGGTATGGATCTCATAATTTCAAAGTAGAAAGGACGACCACATGACAAGAATGACGCCTAAACTGACTCATCCCCACCAAATTTCCTTACTCCTCCCAAATTTCATTTCCTCAAAACGGAAGGGTATTTGATTTTCAATGAAATTGAAGGACACTATGTCCTTTTAAACGTTGGATCGTCTACTGAATCAAATCTTTAACCTCCTTAAGCCTCAGTTATGAAGACGAGTGATTGTATTATGATGTTACCTAGACACTAAGAAACCACATAGACTCATATGAATTGAAATACAGTATAGCATCTCTATAATCGTCTATTTCCTGTAAATACAAAAATGGCCGCTTTGAAGTGTTTTCCTTTTGGAAAAAGAAATACTTAGTGATACAAGTTGTAATTTATTATTCTTCAGATAGTGAATAGTGAGACTTATCTAAAGAAAATAAAAGTGCTCTATTCGATGATTCCTCAATTTTCTTGGGGAAAAAAAGGAAAAATGGCACAAATTATGTTCTTTCAATCTTTTTAAGAAATGTTTTCTGATTGAAATATCAAAAACCTACTCTATGTGTTGGTAATTATAGATGAATAAATTGTAACATCTTCAATTTCGTTGAAATTCTACATCGTTATTCTTATAGAAAACCTAGAATTATCCCTCGTTACTCATAGTAGAAATTATTTTGGTTGTCACCTTTCGTTTAATGATGAAATCGGCTTTCTTGAAATTCCTCACTGTTCATATTGATGTTACGTGACTTTACTTTTACCTCGATTCAGAAAAATACTTTCGGAGGTCGTTTAGAGGTCAAAGGGCTATGTTTGTGGTGAAAATGGCATCTTTTTCTGTTTTTAATAGCACAAAGAGGGCAAAGCTCCATTTTCTCTTTAAATTGGGAAAGAGGTGCTTAATTTTGATCTGCTTACTGATGTAGTAGTTTATGATTTATGCCATTCCGGATACTTTTTTTTTCAAAAAGGATCAAAGTCAAGAAGACAAAGAGAGTGTATTTCATTCAAATTGAGAATGCAATCCGTCCTGCCTCGCGAAATGACTCGCGTTACCTTTCCTAGAATTTATTTTAGCATTATGTCGATGGGAAAAACATTCCTTGAAAAAAAAGGGGGGGGGGGTGATTGTTATGTTACGGTAATAACTAGGAGAATTTTTCCATTAATTTGCCATATTTGAACAAGCAAAACATTATCAGAATCATACAACCTGGCAATAATTTTTTTTTAATGCAGCAAAGAAAATAGAATTATTCTGAAATATTTGAGCATCATCACTCGATTTTCCAGAACATAATTGTTTACATACGTTGAAATTATTCTTATAATATCGCTGTTCAGAAAGCATCTGAAACTTTGCCTTTGAACCTCAGAAGACAAAAAATATTGTAGTCAAAATTCAACAATAGACACAATGTGATTCATTTAAGGTTCCACAGAAACAAATTATGCAAATGATAGGACGTAAAACTTTAAAAGAATTGGCAATCTTTACATATCCGGGGAACTTGAAGCAATTGGAAAAGGGAAAAAAGGGAAAGTAGCATATTCAATGCAAATATGTCTTTTATGCCACACTTTACTTATAAATGACTTGCTGCTTCATATTTAAGTTTGTGTTCTCCATTTGTAATATCTATTGGCTTAATTCTCTAAATTTATAAAAATATCGCAAGTGATGATGAAGTTCTTTCTGTGGTGGTGATTTTTAGATCTTTTTTGTACAGAAATTCCGTTATCTCTGTAAGAAACAATCAAAAGTTTTTTTTAAAAACTTATACGCTTTTAAGAGTAATTTTTTGACAAGTAGCATTCTTCCTTCACAACAATTCCAGACAATTATAGCTATCCTGCTTTGCTATTAAGCTTTATTATGTGAATCATATTGTGCATTTGATCTTACTAAATTTGAGAAAGATCCTCCTAATTCCACTTATGTCAACATTTTTCTCATTTGACTAAATCAATCGTAAAATTATATATCTTGGTTATCAGAGGTGAACAAAAAACTATTCATGTTTTATTTCTATTCAAGTCTAGGTAAATTGTTCAACAATAAATATTTACCTGTAGGTTAATTTTTTTAAATTAAGATATTTTGCTTAAATTTTTCTTATATTTGACATTGAAGAGCAGACATTCTTCATTATTAGTTTTACATTAGATTTTTAAAAAGTTATGTTTTATTATTTTACGTGAAAGCGCAAATGTTAGTTTTAGAAAGTTTTGATAGGAAAATCATCGACGCGTTAATACATAACAATCACCTTATATTTCTTTTTTGATGTAAATATACTTATTAAATAATATATTTATAGAATAAAAAGAAATAAATTACCTAAGATTGCTTAAAAGTAATATATTAAAAAAAAATTGAACATTGTAACGCAAAAGGATTCTTCAAAACAAAAACATTGGGAACAACATTTATTTCTTAATGTAAAAAAATCAAATGCTTACATTAATTCCTGGCAATATCGGTATCTAGATATGCTCTGATTTTCGCTCATTAATCTTGCACATTCTCATTATTGTTTATATGGGTATATAAATTCTTAACTAAAATATTTGTATACCCAAAATAAAGAATTTTTTCTATTTCACGTAATATTTCATTGCGCATTTTTGAAAAATAAAGGAATATTTAAAGCTTATGTAAGTTCTGAATAGAAAAAATTTCTCGAGTGGAAGACGAAGCTTTGTTTACTTATTTCATCAAAAAAAAGAGACAGAATGTTCACTCATGGAAATTAAAAACGAATAATCCCCAAGAAGGTTTTTAAAAGAAACACTTAATGAAGGTTATTCTCATAGGGATCTGAAATAAGAATGAAAACGTCTCGATCAAATCAATGTTTGAAGGAAATGGATTCAATCAAAGTTCCAAATAAATTGGATTGATTTCTTTATTCAAATTACAACAGAGACAGAAAACTAGAAGGTCTGCCAGCTTCGTTGGCAAAATAATTGTGCATTTTTTTTTTTTTCTGTTTTCGTCTCCAGCAAATAGCATGTTTTTCCTTGCATGACGTCACTACCCTTGATCACAGTGATTGGTGGACCAAAGTGTCACTTCTGTTTTTATGGGTGTACTTTTTTTGCCACTGTATTTTTTCGAAGTAGATTAATCTCCGTAATCAGTTGAATGCTGACGGTCCCTCGTCTTGCGGTTGCTGTCCACATGGCGCCAGACCGGCTCCAGGAACTCATGTTATGCGAAAGCTTTTAGATATTACCGATGTCTTTATTGATTTTATTTCAGCGGCAGTAGAATATTGATTTCTTTGAAGACTGTCTTAAATGTAGTCATAATTTGGACGTCATTCATTGAGACGGTCTCTAAAAGATTGAAGAGTGTTTTTCAACTCTTCTCATAAAGCTGTTTCCTTTAGTGCAGATTTTCTTAATTCGCTTTTATGTGAAAGGCCTTGACATTTATCTGTGAATCTTTTATCTCTCCACAGATTTACATCAGTGAAAGCATTCATATTTTATATCAATAAATGAAACTGAAAATAAGAGAAATGCAATGCCTAACTGTTTTCAATATCAGGAAAATCTTCCTGCAACTATTCGCTTTATTTATTTAGGAAATAATAATAATTATTCATTTTTTAAAATATTTTGCTTTTGAATTGACATAAAGTCTTAGACATTGTCATAACTTTCATTTTTTAGATATTGATAAGGTAATTTCATTTGCTTTTCAAACGGAAGTGACGGAAAAAACGTGGAAAAATAAAGGAAGGTGATTTGTTTTGGTGATGTTTTTTTTAATTTTTATTTTTGTAGGTTCTAAGAAAAATAATTGATTCAAATAGTTTTGAAACCAATAAATTTATGAATAATACATTTATTTTTGCTTTTTCAAATATGATCTGGTTTTTAAAATAAATCACTCGAGATATACTAAAGAGCTTTTAAAACACTTTAATACTCAGCTCATGAGGTATTTGATGTCTCGAAGATGATTTTTCTTTTCTTTAAAAGGGATGCATAAATTGCAGAATTTTCTTTGTGGGAAACATTCCCATCTTTTAATCTCATGGTATTTTCAGAAAATTATCATTTTAAGATCAATTGCATTGATATATGTTTAACGGACCTATTAGTAAGAAATGCAAATTTTAATTATTCAGTCTCCAAGGAAAAAATGTCATCTTTCCGTTCTCTGTAACACTTATTTTAATAACTAAATTTCATATATTAACTAGTATAACGAGTTTCAGTTCGTATTTAATGACAAGCACTTTACTTTTGAACAAAATATTTCCATTATAAAAATTAACGTATCAGTGGTTTAGTAAATCTTTTGAAATGATAATAATTCAATCATTATATTTTAAAATGTTTTTCATAACTGAGTATATGTATATTATGGATTCAGTTTTATCAATATTCTTGGCCAAACCCCATCGAGAATTTCGAATAACTTTGAATCTTATTTCTATAATCTTTTAAATGTTCAATATAGATATTATTCATTATCTGTATTTGATTTCTAAAATAGATCTGCTCTTATGATGCAAAAAGAATATTTCAAATAGTCAGAGTTTCAAATCCTGTAATCTTTTCTGTCGCATCTTCCAAACCTTAATTAATCAATGAATTACTAAAATCTTCTTTTTAGAGATCAGTCAGTAATTGTCGGCTAGAATATAATCGCAATTTTTTAAGTATGAAAATTCTTTTTATTGGTGGAGGATATTTAATTAGCGAATTTTTCGCTAATAAATTTCATAAATATACTGATTCTGGAATCTAATCGTTCACGAGTAAAAATCTTATAATAATAAAAGAAGTGATCTGAAATTGTTATCGATATAAATAAAAATGAATGTTTGAATGTTTCTTATGCGCTGCCGTACCGCTCATCAGATTGTGACTTTGAATACTTATTGCTTGAACTTGCGGGATGGTTATAGACATAATAAATTATGTTATTCATAAAAATATTTTTGGATGTATTTGCCGCATATATTAATCAAGGATTATTGTCAAATTAATTGCCAAGGAGACACAATTGTTTTTTCTCATAACCAGTTGTATGTTGGAATTTTGGTCGGACAGTCAAGAAATTAATTTGTTTCTTCTGAAGATGGAAAAACAAAAAAAAAATATTGCCTACCCTAAAGCTCTTGAATAATGAAATAACAGAAAAAATTAGTTATACTTCTCTTTTAAATATCATTCTACTTCAGAGAATGTATTCAGTTGCGATATTATTCCTAATGAAACAAGACAGTTATTTTAAATTTCAAACAATGTTTTCAAAATTATTTCTTCTACGGCTTTAATGCGCCGATTACCAGCTAGTATTCTTTAAAAGGCATACCTGTTCTGAAACAGAGGGTACATGAATCAGGCCAAAGCAATATTCTGTAACAGAAGAGTCACCGTTATAAGACAGTCTCTGCATTTTTCTTCACGTCCTTTGACAAAAGGCACAATTCAAGCCGTAATCAGTTCTTTTCGTTTCACGGAATTTGTATCCTAAACAGATGATATTTTGCTGGCATCAAGATGAACTGAAACGGAGCCCATTACTCTCATGGAAAAAGGAAAGTAAAATATCGGAGATGAAGAAAGGAGGACAAAATAGCAATTTGTCATAAGACCAGTATCCTATTTATGGCCCATGATCTCACAAAGGGCGACCATTTTTCCCGTACCCACAGCTTCTTTTTATAGATTTATTTACTATCATCAGTAAATAAACTAGTTTATGTTGTCATCTTGAGCTGTGAATTCTTAGAGTGATTGAAGCAAATTTTTGGTTTCCAAGTTAGAGCTCTGAATAGTATTTTTCTTCCACTATAAATTATTCATTGATTTTTTTTCACGTGGAGAAAAATTATGTGGCTACGTCGGGAAGAGTTTTTTTTTTCCGTTTTGAGAATTTAAGTCCTTGAAAGAAAGATAATGCTTCACTTTTTCTTAATAGCATACATGAGATTATTCAACATTCCATTTTAAGAATTGCATATTATTAACAATTTAAAGATATTTATTTGAAAGACAGCTATCAGATAATGTTTGTTCACAGAGAAATGCATGTTAACTTTGCAAAATATAGTTGATATTTTTTCTGTTCAATTTCATAAACAATCTCTTTTATATTTTGTTTAAAATTAAAAAGGAAATTAATGTTGGTTAATGAATAAATCACTTGATGCGCTATTTCAATAGAAAAAATAGAAAACGGGAAGAATGAAATCGATTCAATTTTTCGTTTAAATAGAAAATAAAATACGATGAAAATCATCAATAACTATAGGGGAAAGAAATTTTAGATCCTTTTGAAACTACGATTTTTTCCCGATTGAGAAATAATTATTTGACTTCACCGGCTAGGATTTTTTTTCGTCTAAAAAACTCAAGCCGTGGAACGAAAGCCAATACTTCATTTTTTCTAAACAGCATACTTGTAAGAATGTGAAATTATCCAATATTTCAATTTAAGAATTGAATGTTATTAACAATTTAAAGATATTTATCTGAAAGAAATTTTTCAGATAAATTTTTCTTCTTAAGAAATGCAAATTAACTTTTCAAAAAAAGTTAATATTTTTTCTATTGAAATCAATTTTTAAAAACTCCGTTTTCTTGTTTATTTAAAAATTAAAAAGGGAAATTAATATTTAATTGCGAATAAAAACAAGCGTTTTATTGGATGTGCAGTTTCAAGTAAATACTGTTTTTTAACTATTCTATTTTACTATTTCGAATTTCAAAACAATTTCTTTTCAATTATTCAATTTTTACGCTTCAAATTTCAATTCAATTTTCAATTTTTAAGCTTGAAAATTTTTAATTTAATTTATTTCAGGATTTAGTGAGGATTTTCAATAAACTAAAAAAAAATTGTATGGAATTTTTGAATAGAAAAATTACATAAAAATGTGGTTTAAAAAAGAAAAAATGCTACGGAGTGCTCAATATTTCATGAAATGTTTTGATATTCACGTTAAAATTGAATATCATCAAAAGAGTTTTTAAAATATACTTTAATGAGAGTACTAAAAAGAATTTCTATTTTATTCTTATTATTTTTTGTATTTAGCTTTTGATTTCTAATTGCATTGTTGTGAATATAATGGAATTGAAAATTAGCTTTTTTTTCTCTATTTCATTGACTTTTAGCGTCTTTTGTAAATTAAATGCGTTCATCGAGAAACTGATATTGAAATCTGAATATATTAAAATAATGTAAGTTAAAAAATATTTTAATGAGCAAAATTTCAAAATTATAGCGTATAAGGTATTTAAAGAAAAATCGATTACAAATTTTAACATTTACAAACATATAAGTAATGAAATTTAACAAATTGATTTTTAATTAAATGCGAAAGAAAAATAGAAATAATTTTGGCTAACTATGATAAGTAATTTATCAAGCGTATTTCAAAGCGTAATTGAGTTTTGAAAACATTAATATAAAGTAGAAGAATAATGACCAACGTTTCAAAACCTTATGACCCAAATGACCAACATTTCAAAACTCTTGGTCATAACTAAGGTAGTAAAAATGTTATTACAAAATATCTTTACAACCAACCATAAAGCTTCATATTTAAATGATTTATATATATTATAATTTGTGTTAAACTTCGATTAAAAAAAGGTAAAAAGAAGAAATGTATTTACTATTTTTTCTTCTATTCAAAAAAAGACAACAAAAATTAAATAATTTTCTAGAAAATCGCCTGTTTCAAAGTAAATAACTTAGAACAAATTTAATTATCTATCTTTTTTTATGGCAAAGCGGTGACAATAAAATACAAACACCAGCAATCTCTCAATATTAGCTTATCCTTGTGCTATACAAGAACTTCTTTTGTACTTCTAACTTAAGACATCTCTATATATTCCTGGTGCCTTACTTTAGGAATCCAAACATATACAGAACACATTTAGCTGAGGACATAACTTTGGCCTTGGGTTGTTGACACTTTGTTGCAGTAATCCATTCAAATCACAAATACCCCTGTTGGTACGAAAACGCTGCCAAGTCATTCATGAGTCTCTTGAAACTCGCTAATCCGAATGGAATAACCAATGTACGACAGACAAAGACAAAAGTGTTTTAAGGGACAGTTGAAATTAGCTCTACACACAATCATGTGTTACAAAGGTGCCTATTAAATCAGGAAAGATTTGGATGTCACAACATTGTGACGGATGTGAAATAAGGAACCTGTAGAAATTGTAAATGGTTTGCATCTCTGTTAGTACAACTTATCCTACAGGTGCCATTCTGGACTACTCATTACTTTCCAGGGAATTGAGACAAATGAAACGTGATCGCATTGTTATCAACTCGGGGTTAAATGGCAGTGATCTGTTGGTACTAATATAGGTACACTAAGGTAACTATAGCCATGTGAAAGGTAATTATTACGTGACAGCGTTTATAAAATGACTAGTTGGGTACAAGAATATTGGAGGTGTTACTGTAACAGTTTTCAAATTTTTTATTGGTTGTAATCGAAATGTTCTTTAGCAAAATGTTTGCTTATTTGTCTCTCATATTGCTAAGAATTGATGGCAGGAATTCCTTCATTAAATTAATTTTTTAGAAATGCCAGTTGAATGTTTCGGAAAGTATCTATCTTACTTTTTTGTTAGTCAATTTCAGTTTAATTCAATAAATAAGATTTGTTTATGTTAATATCTTCAACTAAATAAAACTGGTGTAGTTGTTTCCGTTTTAATCCGACAGTTATATATCAATATATTAAAGGGACTTTCCTGTGTTCGAAAATAGATGTATTTTAGAGTAGCTTTAATACTAAAACGCGGTAAAAAATGGCTGCATTCTTTTTCTTCTTCCAGTTATCAATGTAAACTTTTCAAAATGTATATCAATAGAAAATAGCTAAGTAGGCGTCATATAATACAGTAAAAATCTGAAAGAACTTCAAGAATTTGATTTCAAGCCATGTTAGCTTGATTTTTATCTCTAAGTCAAAACTATACTTTCAACTAACTTTATCACAAAATTGCCGCATTGAAACAAAACATTGTCGACTCTGCATAGCTGAATGGTTATGACGCTGGGCTCATAGTAAGGAGATCATGTGTTCGAATTCGAGTAGAGTAGTTCTTTTTTTAAGTATCTTTACTTGATTTGTTTTTCCTTTATTTCTTGTTCCAGAAGATTCTGGACCTTTCTTTAATTTACCAGATAAGTGTTCTGGACTTTTCTCGCTGTCTCCAGAAAGATATTCTGGAACTTTCTCTTGTATATAAGCTGAAGATCTCTCAGTCACAATGTTCTTAGTTAGAGACTTCATATGTCTTCTATCTACGTGACAAAATATCAAATAACTGAAAACTAATTACATAATCAAAAATATTTGATTTTTAAATCTTATTTACAAACATGTTATTAAATAAAACTTTTACAAATTACAAACAATTTACAAAAAAAAAAAACTATTTACAAACATGTTATTAAATAACAGCCAATTTTTTAAAAATCTTTCTTTACTTTTTTGTCGATTTAATTTATTCACAAACTGTACATAACTCTTTTTGATGAAAAAGAGCAAAATGAAGAAATCGTCGATATGTATTTAGAACACAAATGAAATCTAGTTATGGAAAACTATAACAATTTTCAAGTGTTAAATTTTGCTGTTCTTTACATTTGTGAAATGTATTAAAGATACCGAATAAAAATTGTTGCTTCTCTTAAATTCTAAGCAAAATCTGATAAAAAACGAATTTATATGGTAACGTAATTACTTGATTTTTTAATACATTTAATGGAGAAATTTTATGCATTAGAATTTGGTAGTAATGAGATTGATATTTTTAAAAAATATACATAATTTTTCAAAATGGTTATTCCAGTATTGTTTCTTTCAAAGAACAATAGCTGATAAATCAGATATTAAATATTATACAATTAAATATTATAACCATGATTACTTGAGAAAATGTTTCAGGAATAAAATTTTACTAAATTTTTTAATAAATTATTACAATTATTTTCATCAAAAGTACTATTATTTAATATGATGCTATCCTCAGATTTATCCATTTATTTAACAGTATAGACCTGCTTCTTCTATGGACCTTGCTATAATATGTGATTTCGTTCTTCATTATTTCCTTCCTTCGGTCCTACAAAAATTGTGGAGAAAAAATAGAAAATGAAAGTTTGGTTTAAAGTAATCTCTTTACTTAAAATTTTGGAATATTCATAGACAGATTTTTGTATTTTATAACTCTGATTTAGATTTAAGCTACGCTCATTCATAATTAAAATATGTGAATGTTAGACGAAATTTGCCCCGACGACGTATAGAATTCACAATGCTTTCAGAATTATTAGACAACTTCAGTAGATGTTTAGTAGATTATTTTTAGAATTTATTTAAACCGTTTCCAAGCGTATTTGGTATTATCCTCTGGAAATCTATCACTTTAAATTAAAGCTTACATTCAAGAATTTTGCCTAATTAAAGTTATGGATATCATATTTTAGTAATTAAAAGAAATTCAAGGGAAGTAATGATCAATATAACATGTTTTCAAATTAACTGTTATTTCCCTTATTTGTATTATTTGATTTATGTACATTTCTATAGCTATTATTCATTTTTTATCTATATAGTTATTTTATTTCGATATCATTAGACTTCATTTTATTCTTTAATATTTATTTAATTTATAACTTTTATGTCTAAAAAGCTATTTTCATCTCTAACAGAAACACTTTTAATTTATGAATGAGATTATTAATTTCATTGATGTTTCTATGGTTGAGTGAAGTTTCATGGCTTAGTAAATTAAGTTAAGCCTTTTCATTGGCAAATGCAGTCCATGTAAATGATAATTCTGCTGTTGTTGTTTCCAATGGCAAACCTTCTGATCACTTTCAGCGATTTTAAGCCTAAATTAGCCTCCCTTGTTTTTCAGTATCACCAAATAGGGCCTAGAGTAAGACTTAGCTAGTTCATGCTTCATATTCGCTTGCACACTCCATGCTTCACATCCGCCTTTTTACAGGGGGGGGGACATACACAATACTCACAGATAGAACACAGAATAACAACCATGCCCGAATCGGGACGCTCAGAACACTAGGAAGACACCCTACTCCTAAGCCAGGACGCAGGCTAGTAAAAATTCTATTTATGCTATTTGTTAAAAGAACTAGCGTTGCAAGTGTACATACACATGCATGTGTACATGTACATACATTATTTTCAAAAATAACTCCTGCATAAACTTCTTTTAAACTAAAAACGTCGATTATTTTGATATGTTTTTCTTTTTAACTTTGCTTTCTCAGTGTGCAATCCTCATGAACATGAAAATGAGAAGTCAAAAATGTATTTTTTCTTTCTCATCTGCGTCACGACTGAAGCGTTTGGATGCACTCTTTCTATTTCTGTCGAAGTCTAATCAAAAGGAACAACTGAACTTGACCAACCTGTGGACCGGCACATGAAACGGACTTGCTTTGGGGAAAATTTTTACCTACTCTATCAACAGTGTTTTTTTCCAAGTACTTCCGAATTATACACCCATACTGATACAACATATTTTTATGAATTGTAGGCAAGGGCTCTTCGAAAACCGTGTATAGAAAAGAAGGGAGTTTTTATAATTTTGAAATAAAGTAGTGCGCATTAATTTATGACATTAATAATTATTTCCTTGTCCATGACATCATAAAATCCAATGAACATCTCTGGACATTCAACTATATTTTGTCTCACATTCGATTTCTTCGCAGCAAATTGATATTCTCGAATTCCTTGAATTGTATTTTAACTAAATTCTGCATTAGTCTCCAAAACTCATTACCCTTTTTCAAATGAGTAGAGATCGATGCAGTTTCCAACTGTTATTTATTACTTTTTTTGCTGGATTTCGGTCTGAAAAGACGTGTTGTATGGTAGTGAATATCTTACATCTTTCTATAAGCTCACCAAGTGTCAGATGCTTGTAATGCAGAGTCAAATAATTCATTGATTAAGTTCAACTTTCTGACATTACAACTGACTGACAACTTTCTTTTCATTAATTAAAGAGACTGACAACTTCTTTTATTCCATCAGCAACTTCCACAGTTTCCACTATAAATTCCAGCTCATTTCCCGAAAAAAAAATGGATTATTTTTCTATTTACTTTACTTCTGGCCCCCAGGGGAGCACCTCGTAATTGAGGATGAGATGCATCCGGCATGGTGGTTCGATCTCACCAACCCAATGGGTACACTAAAGGTGGAGAATCTGACTCCTCCCATTGATGAAGAGACGTACTTCCTTCGGTGAGGGTTGTACCGTGACCGGTGATGGCCCTTAGAACTCAGTTTCGCCAGTGTTGCTGTAGCACCGGTCCGGTCATTCTGTGTCTGTATGCCTTCGGGCGAGGCGGAGAGTTAGTATTATGGTTTTCTTTTACTTTTTATATTTGATTTTTGCTTTCGTATTTTATTCTAAAATGGGAACATTAGATGGAAGCAGAGAAAATGACGAGTTTCGTGACTTCGACATCACGAGATAAACCAGGATATTATTGAATTCGTTTTGAGACATGCATTTAAGAGATTGATAATCTGTACACATTGCTTCTTTTTATTTAGAGCGCAGAAAACAATATCATCTCTTCTCATGAAGTGATACTTGTTGACAAATATCTATAGCATTTTTTAAATTCTTGTTTTATGTACAACACAATTCAGATGTTTATAATTTCAATTCATTACTTGCTATGTGAAGGAATAGAATGATGTCTGATATTCGCTGGATATTTGGAAAAAAATGGTTTCAAAATGAATAACATTCTTGAAAAAAGAGAATCGATAAACATTTGTATCTTTTCAGTTGCTTGCAATTTTATATCATTTTTTTTTTTTTTTTACCACTGAAATCAAATACTGCCAGAAAGATTTTCAGTGAAGATTCTTAAAGCAACTTGGTCAATTCCTCTTAAAATAACTTATTTCGGTGTATTTATTATGGCTTATATAATTTATTCATAGAATTTTCATTAGCATATATACTATTTATGATAATTATCAATCCATATATAAAAAAATTGATACGTATTCTTATGACACCTTCCAAAAGACGCTTCCGTGTTAGATGGGAAAAGACAGAATGAATCACTGTTTCACATAAAGTTAATTTTCACTCAACTTCCCAACAGATAAACATTATTTAAATATTACCACAATAGGTTTAACGGAAATGGTTCTTCAAAATGTGTGTATAAGAGCATCACACTGTAAAATGTTGATCATTACCTGCTAAAATACTGACATGATTGATTAATTGGGCAAATTATTTTATTTTAATTGTAAGCAAATACACATATATGTAATTTCACATAAATAAATCATAATTGGAAATAAATTAATCAGTCTGCAAACGAAACTGCATGTCTTTTATTGCTTTATAAATGAATTGCCAATTGGTTAATATTAATTTTGCGAATGCATGCTTAGTATAAAATATTAATTTTATTTTTGAAGACAATTATTTATGTCAATATTAAGAAAAAAATATTGAACATTAACAGCTACTTGTTAAAATGACGATTTGGTTGGTTTATTGGATAAATTATTGTAATCGATGATCCAACATGGAATTGAAATAAAATAGTAGTGAAATGGAACTGTTTGCATTCTACATTAAAAAAATGAAATGAACTGTTAATTGTTAAAATTTAAAACCTACGAATGATTTTCAAATATAAATTATTTTAATTTTCAATGCAAGCGATGGAGAAATTCATCTCATTCGTCACAATGAAATACAATTCCTCTATCAAAACATACAAGCATAAAATACCCAATATAAAATATTTCAATACAAAACATCTAGTGTGTAATATTCTATATATGTCTAAGCCAACTATTGTTAGATTTACTCAATCATCACAATGTAATAAAACAGCCCAAATCAGAAATGAAATTCTATATTTTTGTCTTTTGATAAAAAAAATCGATATATTGCCGTATTGAAAGAAAAACATACGAAACTTTACCTGCCTTAGTTGAAGGTTCTAGCAGTGAGTGCTTGGTTCAATTGATGTTCTTTTTGTTATAATAAAAATAACTGAAAATTAGGCATCATTTTATTGCGAAAATCTTAGAAATTATATCCTTTCAACATTTTTTTCTAAAATATGTATATTTATAAATATAAGTGCAATGAATAAATGGATTAATATAAGTATCTGCTTTTGTTTTTAAACGTTTTTAATCAACTTATGCTCCTTGCCTGAAAAGATGGAACTTTATAATCAATATTTTAGTCATCCCTCAAATTGTAGAGTTCTAAAATTTTGCATGGTTATTGGTTACAGATTACAACAGAATATTTTAGTGATGCTAGATCTCTAGATCATTAATTCTTAGATTTACATATAAAAATCGATTTCAGAAAAGCAGCATCTTGAAATTATTTTTAGATGCCAGAAGACTGAATCGGTCTCAACAGATCCTGTCGATACTGCTACGTTCAGTGGTGGTCTGCTGTACACAAGAAGATTGCAGACTTCCCGACTTAAAATTTATATTAAATATTAAAAAGTAGGAGATTAATATAAATAAATAAGTTTGAAAAACCTTTCGTTGGTATGGTAAAAATATTGGAAATATTTTTTAATATAATAAAAGATTATTGTAAAGAAATTGAAACAATATATTCATACTTGTTTACTCTGTATTATGAATGGGACGAAAATAAAAGTTTATTCACAATATTTCTATTTGAATCTCAGGATTTTACAGCGTTGTTTTGATTTAAATATATATGATAAAATGTAATATTGAGAAGTAAAGAATATTATAAATAGAAAATTTTTAATTTCTAAAATAAGATGATAGTTAATGTTAGATATAATATATAATATTCCTGTACAGCATTAAAAAGGGGAGCTAACTATGAATCAAAATATTTGTTCTTAGAAATTTTATATTTTCAACAAGATGACATTTTTTATGATGAGTTAAAATATAGATTTAAATTTAAAGTTATCTGGATAATCTAGTATAATAATTTGCGGAAGCCGATACAACATTATCTTACACTGCATTGCGTCTTCAGATAAAACTTGGATGCTTAGCATCCATATCGCGAAAAATAAAGACTGAAACCTAGAAAGTAAAAGATAAAAATACATAAAAATTAGTTTTATCAGTGTAATAAAAGAAAAAAAAAATCAAAAATTATGTTGTGCAAGACAGAATCGAAAAAAACATGAGACCCGCAGTATAGAATATATAATTAAGTAAAGCCACAATAAATATTATATGAAACAAAAAATTCTGCGCATTAACTATATAAAAATAGAAAACTAATCGTGAATGTTATTAGGTGACCTATTTCATTAGAGCATTTATTTCTATGTCTTACAGTTTTTTTAAATTGATCTTTTAGAATTTCGATAAATTTATATTTATATTTAGTTAATAAATTGATAAAACAGTTTCTAAAGAAGTTCTTTTATAATTACAGTATTATATAAATCTATAGTATATAGTATAGTATTATATAAATCTATATTTATTCAAGTTTTGGCGTTAGCACTTGTCGATAAACTCTTTTATAAACAAAAGTTAAATTTCTATGCATTTTAATGCTGATAGAAATTATGTTTTTTTTGAAAAAGAGATCAATTTTGGGACTTACTCATTTATTTATATAATTTTTATTTGAAAGAATATTTAAATGAAATATTTGAACACCTGCTTCGCTCTTTTGAAAGCTTTCAAGCTTACCCTTACTGTTTTCATTTAAAAATTCCTTTTTTTTTTTCGCTATTTCTGTAAAGGATTTTTACGACACCTTCCTCAGTCGAATCTCCAAACCCCTTGTAATAGCTCTCAGAATAGCCTCCACATAAACGTTATCATTTTCTGCCTCTGTTTTGTCTTTCCAAGCGTCTCCTTTTTCCTGAACTCAATAGAATCTTTTCATTCCTTCAGGGTGGACATATCGAATACCGTTTCAGCAGATGTTTAGTACTCAACGGTAATAGGTTGCAATTCAAGATAGCCATCCAATCAGTGTTTGATCTTGAAAATTCACCAATGCCCGTCATACCGTCGACGCAAATGGGGATTTAGAGTTTTAGATTTTGCTTGAGCTTCATTACGAGAAATATTCTTTCGGTACAGAAATTTCATTCTTGTTTTCTGAAGAGATTCGTTTTTCTGGTGACGTGAATTACGAATCGCTCGCTGTGAAAATGCATTTGTGAAAAAATTCGAGTTTAAATTGAATTTTTATATTAAGTAAAGTTTTTGTTCTAATGTTGAAAGTAATTCTCCAATTGTATATATATATATATATATATATATATATATATATATATATAATACAATTATTCAGTATTGAATTGTGCTTATGTGCTTAAAAAGGGCTTTAGATGAGGTTTGCTTGGAGAAAGAAGCGAAGAAATATTGCAAGGTAATGAAGTTACAATAATTATTTAAAACTATTACAAATATAACTATAACTATTCACAAAAGAAGCAAATAAAATATTAATTCGTTAAAAATATGTCTTTTTTTCAATATTTGACTACGGAATGAAAATACCATGTAAAAGTCTGCTATTACGAGCTATATTGATATTCTGTAGATATTTCACTTTTTTATTTTGAAATGTGATCAAATATTAATGTATATTTAAAAAGGAAACAAATTAATTAAATTGCTATCAATTATTTATTTAATCGGGTAAAGATTTCGAAAGCTTTAATATCTGATACTGATGCCAATATTCATAACTTTGAAACCCAATTTGCTTTTGTATTTTAGAGTAGCATTTGAATATAATGTAATTAAAAATGCTAGCTCAATTTTTTCATTATTTATTCTGTGGCAAATATAAACATAACTGTACAAATTATTTAACATCTAGCTTTATTTGAAATACTAATTCTATGACTGCACTTCACTTTCTCTCCTGAAAAAGGGATTTCAAATTGCATACTTGGATTTTATATGACATATTCCATTATAAAGAGATATCTTACTTACTAAAATATTTTTATTCCTATTTATTTCGCAATTTTTGTATTAAAACTTTTATTTTTATGCACTTTCATTGTTTGCTGCTATCTAATCGGTCCTTTTATTACGAAAATTTATAAAAGGTCTGGACATGACTAGAATCTCCTAAACGTGACTATGGTATGATATATCACATTTTGCAGTAGTATACCTTGTAGATGTTTCTTTTGTAAAATTGAATTCCGAAATTAAATTTGCCCAGAATCTTTAAAGGGATGTTTGAAATAATCCAATTTATAAAATTTTCTTATCTCATAATATGGAATACTTATACTGAAAGTTGAAAATTTATACCGCAGTTTTCATATTTAAAAAAAAAAGAACATTTTCTCTCATCGTTTGGTGTTATCAGCTCCAGCGCTTTTATTATGGAAATTCATAAAATACTTAGAGACGACTAAGATATCCAGAACGTGTCTGTGGTATAGACAGCAATTACAAAGAAATTGCTTCCGTGCAACATAACATTCTTAATGAGTGAAACTCAAACAACGATAAAGGTTAAATGCTCAAGAAGACGCACCAATTTACTTTCGCACTGTGTTTACTTTTCCCCGTCTTTGTATCCAAATGGACGATGAGTGCTACTTTTACACTGGAAATAAAATTTAATGGCTATTAATAGAAATTCTGTCATTTTACAAAACCTTAGCAAAGTAATAAAGATGGGAAATATTCGAAAATCTCATTCTAAGTTATCCGTTCGGTTTCTCTTCAGCCGGAATCTGCAAAATTAAAAATCTGGGATCGATTCGTTTTTGTATAATTTTTTTTTAAAATACAGAAAATTTCAATGAGCACAAACTTTTTTATCTTGTATATAATTTCGTGCGATTACCTATGTTTTGGAGAGAACAAAGAATTATGTATTAACATCTATACAAGTTTTCTTGTCTATTAAACGATCAGTCTATGGAAATAGATACACGTTTTTATCAAAAGCTTTAAGCGACATCATCACAAACTTTAAGTAATACGATAGGTTCCAGAATCCAAAAAATATTTTCCTCATAATCTAGGCTTTTATAAATTGAATACAAACAATGTTTTTAACTGTAGGGCTAATTTAATAGTATAATGTGTACATATATACAACACTTTTAATACCATACTTCTGAATAATTTACTATATAAACATAAAAATCATATTCTTTGAACATACATCTAAACGGAATAAAAACTCCTTTTCTTGTACTACTGCCGTTTGAATGAAAAAGCTCGAAAGGAGGGAAAATTAACAATAAAAAGACATTAAAATGGCCTTTGAGAACCCTTGTATTGCTAGGGATTTTTTTTTAAATATATGATCATATGTATAGAGAATAATAACTTTGTTACAAAAAATCTCTCAAAAGCTTTTTCCGAATTTTGTATATACATTGGCATAAAAAACCAAATACAAATAATATTTCATTTGAGCAGTAATCAAACAGAATAATTCCAAAAGAACATAAATAGCTTATTTTTATAACTAAAGGGAACATTAAATAAAAAATAAATTTTATAATTTCTCCTGATAACTATTGCTCATATCAACTATATAATAGTATATCCTTTAAATATTGGTTTAAACAAACAATGTATGTCTCGTATAATTAAGTAAAATCATGCTAAAACAAATACAATTCTATTTTTCTTCTTATAATTTAAAATATACATTAAATATTATTTAGTTTTTCTTATATTATTTAGTTAAATAATATTTAGTTTTTTGGTTTTTATAATTAAATATTATTCAGTTTTTCTAAACTGAAAAAAATAATTGGTCGCAGAATTTTATTTCCTTTTCTGTTATGAGTCGCTCACAAATAGTCGGGTGATTTATTAAAAATCCTTCAAGTATTGTGACAATAAGATCCAATGCTGACCATTTGAGAAAGCGTCTTTCCTCCAATGAAGTGCCGTGTCGGTTCAACGCTGAAAATCAAGACACATTGCCTTGCCTGGGACCCTAACGAGAACGGGTGAGGCATGCCACGACTAATTTGGGCCTTCAGCTTTTTATCGAGGGGAAGAGCAACAAATAAGCTTTTTCAAATCAAGGTTCCCCAGATCATTAATTTTTGAGAGCCGTTTTGAAGCGAATGAAAGTTGATGTCATTTATTTCGTTTCATTAAGTTATTTTCAACAGAATGTTTCGATTGGAAAATAACAAATAATGGACAGGAATCAATAAAAAGTGCGAAATCAAGTTTTGAGAAATAATGGCTAAAGTCTTTAGAGAAGATGAAGTTTGTATTGGGGATGTTTAAAATCAAAAACATTGCAAGTGGAGCCTAATTTTCTATAAAATTAACATACAATGTAATTATAGGCAAGTAAAGAACAAAGCGTTTTTTCAATAGACGTGTCTAAACATGTGTGTTCTTGAAAATTTCTAATTTCGTTGTAAATATTTGATATTTTCTTTCATTAAATTTTGATGCATCATAATAATTGCTTTTACCCTTTATGATTATTTACTTCGTCCCATTATGATCAAATTTTGTGAAATTATGCCAAAGTCGTTAGAGAAGAAGAAAGTTTTATCGGGATTGTTTAAAATCCAAAACAATAGACTACGTTTTGAATAGACGTTTCTAAACATGTGTATTCTTGAAAATTCCTGATTTCGTTATAAAAATTTGATATTTTCCTTCATTAATTTTTGAAGTATCATATAACTACTTTCGCCCTTTCTGGTTTATTACTTCGCCCCCTTATGATCAAATTTTGAGAAATAATGACAAAGTCTTTAGAGAAGATGAAGTTTTTATTGGGGATGTTTAAAATCAAAAACATTGCAACTGGAGCACAATTTTCTGTAAAATTAACAATCAATGTAGTTACAGCAGTGTTTCTCAACCTTTTAGTATTCACGGCCCAATTTTCAAACATAATTTTCATCGCGCCCCCCTTCCCCACCGCATGCAATAGAATGTATACAATAATAATGTATTCTGAGTATTTTGGAGCTAAACCTACACTACAACCTTAATTTTAAACTTTAGAAATCACTAAGAATACGGAAATTTATTGACATTTTGCAACACCGATCCTCAGCATTGAAAAACAAAGAATCCTATGCCTTTTTATTGATCTTGCTTCCCGCCATGTCGAGCATTCTCACGGTTTCGCGAGAAGTTTCGATTTGTCTGGAATTTGTCTGGTCAACTTAAAAGTTAAGTTAGGAGCGTGCGCAGATGTGAACAAATGTTTTCTCAAAAGAAGAAGGAGATAGTTAGTTCTACGACGCCAATTTCAATTTCAGACAATCTCATTCGAGTCGATCCTTCTATCGCTATTGAATCTATTCTGAAGGTGTATGCTATATATATTTTCGTGTAATTGCAATTCACCGTATTAAATATTCTTGGCAGCAGACTTATGCAGAATTATGGATAAATTTTTAAGCTGGCTTAAGCGAGTATTAGACAATAGACAAGCATCAACAAGTACACAGACGAGCGTGGTTCCGAAAATAAAATCAAGGAAATATTTTCAAGAATACTTAAATTTTGGGTTCAGTAGTACTGAAGTAAATGAAGAAGAAAGGCCCCTGTGTATCATTTGCTCAAAAATGTTGGCGACAGACAGTATGAAACCTAATAAACTTAAATGACATTTGGAAACGCTTCATAGTGAGTAAGTAAACAAACATAGAGAATTCTTCGAATTAAAATTAAAATCATATTGAAAACAAATATCATTGCTTAAAAAAACTTTGTCGGTGAATGAAAAAGCTTTAATTGCTTCTTACAAAGTTTCATACAAAATAGCCAGACGTAAAAAGCCTCATATTATTTGTGAAGAGCTTATTTTGCCAGCCGCAATTGAGATTGTAGAAATTATGTTTGGAGATAATTTTGCAAAACAATTGCAGTCTACTCTTTGAAATGATAGTGTTGACCGTCGAATTGTTGATATAGCTGAAGATGTGGAGTGTTAGCTTTTGTCAAAGTTACTTGACAAATGGTTTTCAATACAACTCGATGAGGCAACATATAGTAATAAAGATGCTCATTTCAGTGCCTATGTTAGATTTTGTGATGATTTGTCAGTAGTAGAAAATTTACTTTCCTGCAAACCAATAGAACTCAAAGCATCAGCACTCGCATTATTTGCTATCTTAAATGATTTTATGAACGAGGCAAACATAGAATGAAAAAATTGCGTCGGAATATGCAACGATGGTTCTCGTTCTATGTCCGGAAGAGTGCAAAGTATTCAAGCACTTGTGAAACAAAAATCTCCACAGTGCGTCTGGACACATTGCATGATCCACAGAGAAGCTTTGGCTTCCAAAGAAATGAGTCCTGGTTTGAATATTGCGTTAATTACGGTTGTAACCGTAGTAAATTATATAAAAATGAGACCCCTGAAATCAAGAATCTTTCCCGCACTTTGTAAAGACATGGATGCAGTACATTCAGAGTTACTACTTTATCGCGAGGCAAGATGGTTATCACGAGGGAAATTTTTGCGACGTGTTTATGAATTAAGAGAAGAAATCGAAATTTTCCTTGAAGAGGAAAACAGACCGGAAGCTGAGAATTTTCGCAAGAGTTTATTTGTGATGAAATTGAGCTACATGGTCGACATATTCGAGAAATTAAATAACTTGAATCTTCAAGTGCAAGGAGCAAATACACATATATTCGATACGAGTGATAAAGTTAATGCTTTTTGTAGGAAATTGGAATTGTGGAGCAGAAATTTAAAGCAAGAAAACTTAACAATGATTGTATTAAAACTTACAAGGCTGAAGAACAACATGTAAAAGTTGTTTTTGTAACCATTGAAAATCATTTAGCAATGCTAGCAAAGAATTTAAAAAAATACTTTCTTGCAGACGACAAACTGATATCAGGTTACAAGTGGGTGAGGGATCCATTTCAAAATACTCCCAAAGGACTCTCAATTGAAGAGGAAGAAACCTTCATAGACTTCACGGCAAGCGACGAAACCAAAAGACAATTTAGTAATAAAGCGCTCTTTGAATTTTGGGCAGGAGTGGATGATGAGTTTTCTGCATTAAAAACAAGGGCATTTCGCATTCTACTACCATTTTCAACATCTTACCTTTGCGAAACTGGATTTTCTGCAGTGGCTTCTTTGAAGACAAAATATAGATCTCAGCTAAACATAGAAAAAAAAAACTGAGAGTGTCTATTTCTAATAATAAACCCTCCTTCGAAAAGCTTTGCTCTGGAAGACAATCCCAAGGAAGTCACTAATAATTATTAAATTTGTTTTTAATTTAATAAGTTGTTTTAATTTAATTAGTTAATTATTGAATATGTCGAAATGTATTTTGTTTTGTATGTGTGTGCGTGTTCTTTTCTTTCAGCCTCTTAATAATTTTTTAATAACATTTTCTCTTGGAAATGCTCGCGCCCCCCCATTAATGTGGTCATGCCCCCCTAGGGGGGCACGCCCCACAGGTTGAGAATCACTGAGTTACAGGCAAGTAAAGTGCAATACGTGTTCAATAGACATATCTAAACTTGTGCATTCTTGAAAATTTCTAATTTTGTTGTAAAAATTTGATATTTTCTTTCATTAAATTTTGTAGCATCATAATAACAACTTTTACCCTTTATGGTTTTTTACTTCGTCAAACGTAACGCTGTAATCATATTTTTCATAACTTATGTTCTGGAGATATGCAACGATATCCTTTACTATTTCATTCACTTAAGTCTCTAAATACGTTCAAAGCAGTTTCGTGGATTCATTTCTGAATTATGTAAAGCATCTATTTTTGATATGGTATGAAATAGAATTTTTATAATAGTATATAAAGCAGTTTTGAATCTGATTGCTTTAGACCTCTATTTCTACTAATGTTTGAAAAATATTATTTAAAAGCAATTCCATCATTTATTATTTCATGCAATAAATTCTCATTAGGTTCAAAGTAGATATGAAACAGATCCTCTCAATTTCTTATTTTCTATTTTGATATAAAGCTCAGACATTTCCAATACAGTATGAAGCAGAGTTTTTTTTAATTGTATATAACCGTCATCTTCAGGTTACCGTTTATTTTTACCGTTACCTTCAGGTCTCTATTCACTTTATTACTTGAAAAATTATTTATATCATCTCTTGGGTTTAATTCCATAAAAGAAATCTATCATTTTGAGAATTTGGGCGAAACCACCACTAGTATGTAAGATGCTAAAGAAATATATTTTGTTCGCATTTCATAATCGGTAAACAAATATTTTCCTTTACCAAGCAGTTTCACATTCCAGATATATCAACATTTCTGTTCAATAAAGATCGGTTTCTGGAAAAAGTACAGAATTCTTTCAGCGATAGAAACATAAAATGTCTTTTATTCTGAGAAGAATATATTTTATACCAAAATATATTAATAGAATGTATAAAGGTTTATTATTTAAATAAGAATTTTTATATAATTTATCTAGCCAGTATAGGAAAATAAAATACATATTATCTGTTTTTCAGCCTGGAATGTAATTTTATAGAAAAAGTTAACCAAAGTATTTTCCGTATTTGTCAGTAACAACATCAACAAAATAGTGGCAAAAAATGTATGACTTGGGTTACTAATCATTACCTCCTTAATCATTACCTTATCATAATTAATCATTTTAACTTCAGAAAACTAGTGTTGATTGAAGTGATTGAATGGAAAAAGTTTATTCAAATTGACAAACTGATTTAAAAAGTTAATTAAATATCATCTCGAAATTTTTACCTTAACACTATCAATTTGTTTTTTATTGAATCAATTTATCATCAGATTAGCTCTTAAATAATAATCTCATTTTTTTCAGTTTTGATGAAACTTTACTACAAGGTATTCGAAAATGTCATCTCCGGTGTTTAAAAAGTCTTGCAAACAGTTATATATTTCTAAAATATATATATTTGTGTTCACTAGAAAAGCATAAATCTGCTTCACAATCTAATAAAGCAAAATTTGAAAGAAATGTAAATGTTTTTTTTTTTTTTTTTTACTAATTTTTAAACATGTATGTGAATAATATCTTGGTAAAACTTTTTAAAGAGAGCAAAGCTCAGATAGTGATTGAACGAAAATTGTGAACACATTCTATTTTCTAAATATTTATAAAAAAGGAAATATTCTCATAGGGCATCGATCCTTTCCGCCTACTCGATTTCTATTTCTTGTTTATCAGTCGACCTTTTGTGAGATTAGATCTTTAACTGCCATTAGAAAAATAATTGAGTTATTTTTATACGTTACATATTTGAAAAAATATTTCTTTTCTCAAAAAAACCGCTGGTAATATAATAGGAAATAGAGTTTTTAATTTTAAAAAAATAGATAATTATTGCGATGAAATGATTTAAAAAAAACTTTTGACAAATTTAGCTATCAATTTGCAACTGTGTAAAAACTGCATACTTACGGATTATTTAAAGATTATTTTAAGAAAATTTTATCACTCATGTAGATGAAATATTTAGCATTTCATTTATAAATTCGAATTATTTGTTCAATACTGCAATTTTTCTAGTGAATGTAAGAGAGATTTTACTTATCTTTATTTCGAATTTTTGAAAATGGTTTTGAATAATTTTATAAATAATTTTTCAATCTTCTTGGTGTATGGTTTTGTCCAGCTGATAAAATATTCTTTCCAAAAGAAGGTTCTTCAATTTTTGTACGATTTTTAAATATATAGTTTTATTCCGTACTTTTCAGTTTTATATTTATTCCGCTGAATAGTTGAAAACATTTTATTTTAATTTGAATATTGAATCTGGATAATGAAAAAACAATGGTAATTTTGTTCAGATATTTAAAATAAAAATAAAACCGAGGAGTCTTATGAACGAATTACTTCACTGCCTATTTGACTAATTCAAATTTGATATTGTATCTTTTATTTATAGTAAAACAGAGTTGAACAAAAGAAACTGAAATAATTCTCAGATCAACAAATGTTATAATCTTAATCAAAATATTTTTTTTTTAAATTAAGTTCTATTTTTATAATTAATATTTGAATGATTCTTACTAATTTTATGTTTTAGGTCCGAACAAACCCCTTGAATATGTCAAAGCGAATTTGCAAATATATGTTATTTAATTTTAAAAAAATTAACTGCATACAAGACTGGGGATAAAAATTTCATTCATCTAGCTTTTCTGAATTATCGTGGTGTGGAGAAAGGCAATTTATAATTTTGGTGTTTCTATTACATGCCAAATTTCATTCTGTCGAACTTGTATTCTCAGATTTATTATGTTTGTAAGCAGGCTGGAATTTTTAAAAAAATATTGTGTTTCAGATTTAGGATGCTTGAAACTTGAATATCTTGAAATTAGTGAAGATTGCGGAATTCCTCTTACATACTTTTTATATCAATTTAAACAAGCAAAAAAAAAAAAAAAAAAAAAAAAAAATTCTCCCCAAATAATATTTTAGCACCTTGAATATCACTCATATACACTTCCTGCAATCAAATCATATTTAAATTTTCTCTTGAAAATCAATTTTTATTTTCGTATTTTAAATATTACGAAACGGAATTTTGAATATATGTCGCTGACCTATTCTTATTCAATTAAAATGTCACAGACAATCTAAAGCCGAATTCGTATAATATCTTTATTATTGATAGATAAATAAAATGATTCAGTTTTATGAACATCCTACCTGATTAGCAATCATTTCAACAGGAGAATAAATTTACCTCCTTTCAATAAATATTGATAACTTCATTGGTGTAAAATGTCATTACGGGAACAATTTCTTATCAATGACCTGAGACTTCATTTATAAACCTTGGAACAAATGTTATGTCTTCACTACAAAAATTTCGAAATGTGAATAAAACGTATAAATGCAGTATAAACAATTAAAGCTAGATTAAAAAATTTTGAATAAAAGCAATGAAGCTTTTAATAATAATAAAAAAAAAACGAGGAGACGTTTAGAATCGATCAAAAAAATATTCGTATTGAAAACCAGTCTATGTTCTGTATGATTGATTTACCAAAATGTAAATGAGAAAAAAAATGTAAATGCTATTAACAAATTAAGTGTCCTTAATATTATATCCTTAGCTGGTGTTACTCTTTTTTGTGCCGGCGTCTTGACCTTGGGGTGAAGCATCTTAAATCTATTCTGGTCATCTTAGGTTCGAGTACAAGCTCGAGCTTGACTACTCTTTACTTGTGTTCTAACTGTTAGATGTGTGAAATACCCCCCCCCTTTCCTCCCGTAAAAAAAAGGACTTGCGCAAGCGAGTGTGTGAGTGCCATCTTCATACGAGCAGGAATCCGATCTCCCCCCTCAGGTTCTCAGAGGCCTTAACCCGCAGAAGACGGCTTGAATCGTCAGCGGGCGATGAGTGGCTTAAATAACAACAGCTCTCTTCATGCGGGGATTTCAGGGAGCGAAATTAATGATGAATGTGAATTTGTATGCGCACGTAGAAGATGGGTTTTCAGATCAGATTATTGAAAAGCCTGATTTTTGAACGAAATTTTAGATAACTTAATTATTTGCAGATGTGAATAAAAATATTCTCTTTTTTCAGAAAATTAGAGGGTATAAGGAAAACTGAATGCCAAATAACCTAGTTATAGTGGTGACACATATCTTTGACGTTTACTTTAGATGGCAACAGATATTTCAGTTGAAGTACTTATTAGAACTAATTATAGAATTTGTCTATAAGCTGTTTTTCACAAATACAGCTTACAATCGATTCTTATTGCATATTTATCGCAAATGATTTTAGATAAGATTTGTTATAGCGAATTTCAAAAAACTTCTTCTTATAAGACGAAGAAAATACGCAATCGTACGGTTGGATATTCTTTAAAACATGTAACAATAAAATCTCATTAAACTATTTGAACTGTATTATGGTCAAAATCAGAATGAGTTAATTTATGTTTAAAATTGCCTTTTCGCTTAACAGATAAAACTTGGTAATATTGGTTAAAGCAAAATAAGTAATAATAATTCAGAATAATTTAAAAATGTAATGTTTCTTAAATTGATACTTTTCAACCCGAAAGACTCAATATCTTTTGTTGTGCAAGATGCATGACTGTACCAGAATACTATATAATTTCGAAATTTTTTCAGTAGTCCAATAACACAAAAATAAATCCTTCTTTAAATCGTATTTAAACTGCAAATACAGTGGGCCCCAAAATTGAGTATATACTTCGAAAGTCTGACATATTTTATGAAGAATAAGCCAAATTTTACTGTGAAATAATCGAATTTTTCTGTGATGATCCTCCAATCATCTCTTTCCAGCTTTATGAGCAAATAAAGTAGTTTCTTCTTTTCTTTTTTCCGAAAAAGAAATGAATATGAACATTTCCCGAAAAACTATGTCAAAAAATTGAGTATACACTTAATGAAATTGTCAGATTACTACCACTTTCTTTTAAAAATGAATTCGCTAAACTATTATTGTCGTTGTACATGAGAAGTGTAAAAATTTTAATAGTTTTTTACTAACATAATTAACTTTTTTGCAATATTAAAATCACGAAATGAGCTCTAGGAAGGAAACTTCTGAAAGTTGTTTAGTCATTAAATGGTCAGAAGATGGCAAATCTCTCCGAGAAATTGTTTCGTGAATTGGAAAAAGTCATGGTTGTTTTCAAAAAATAATTCGAAAGTATCGAAAAACTGGATCTGTGGCCAATATTCCAGGAAGAGGGCGTAAGGAAATTTTAAGAGGTACTGCAGAGAGGAAGATTATACGTTCCGTAAAGAAAAATCCGAAGTTAAGCGTCCCAAAACTAGTATCGTCAATGTCCTCAGAGATTGGAAGAACCGTTTTAGCTGAAACTGTTAGACGTGTTCTTCATAATGCAGAATTTCATGGCCGTACTCCAAGATGAAAACCTCACATTAGTCACACCAATAGAAAAAAAGGGCTTTCTTTCGCAAAAAATCATATTTCAAAACCGGAATCATTCTGGAACACTATTCTGTTCTCCGATGAGAGCAAATGTAATCTGTACGGAAGTGACGGACGATGTAAAGTATGGAGACAAGTTGGGAAAGAAATAGACCCTGCGAACACCATAAAGGCGGTTAAATAAGTAGGTGGATCCGTCTTCGTTTGGGGCTGTCTGGCAACAGGTGGAGTAGGAGAGCTTGTCTTTATTAATGGCATTATGGACAAATTGGTATATCTTGACATCTTAAAGAATAATTTGCATAAAAGTGCCAAAAAAGTAGGACTTGGGTCAAACTTCGTCTTCCAGCAAGACAATGATCCAAAACATACGGTGAAGATAATCAAGTTATATTTGTTGTACCACTGCAAGCAGCAACTACATACTCCACCACAATCTCCAGATCTAAATGTTATAGAAAATTTATGAACTCGGTTGGAAAATTCCGTCCGTGAACATGATGTGACAAGTAATGAGGATCTAAAGAAGGTCTTACGAGAAGAGAGGGCAAAAATTTCAGTTGAAACAACAAAAAAGCTGGTGGAATCCATGCCTAAAAGATTATGAGATGTGATACAGGCAAAAGGATATGCAACGAAATATTAATTTGCTTTTATTATGAAAATTAAGAAAGATGTATACTCAATTTTGTGGTGTAGTTTTTTATCCAAGTCTAATATTTATCCTTTTTTTTTAAAAATGAAATCGATTTCGTAATTTTTTCTGTACACATTGGAAGAGGAGGGAAATTAGTATTAACAGCAATACACACGATTTTCTTTTTGTAAAATTTAGGTTGTTAAATAAAAACATACCTTACACGTCAAGCTGTATACTCAATTTTGAGGCTCACTGTATATGGCCAGTTCTAACAATTTAGAAATATCTTCTTCGAGAGGGCGCTCTTCAAATACTTGTATATTATTTCATCCATAGAAATAAGACAAAGTTGTTGAGAATAAGAGCAGTAATCAACATCTTTAAATGCAAATAATGAATTTACAGTCAACAGAAATTCCTTTGCAAATTAGATGGAGTCTCATAACAATGAGTTGGAAATCATATTATGGAAGAACTATATATTATATTTTCTATATAATTTAAGTAGAATTAGAAGTTCTATAGAAATAAAATATTTATCAAAATAACAAAGTTCTAGAGATGGATACCTATCAAGAACAAATTTAGTTACATTAGACAAAAAATAGCAACTGATTTGCTGGAATCAATTGGTGGATACTTTCCCTAGAACAAATAGTTGCCTTATCAAACCGTTTTACTTGAATTTTATCAGAACTGACAATTATGGAAGTATTGAGTGAAAATATGCCTACACATTTCTCTAGATTATTCTACGAAATTTTATTCAGTTTAAAACAAAGCAAATTTTGAAATTTTTGTATGCTGGAGTGGCTTCTTATTTTATTCGAGTTATCTCTACTAATCATCATCATTCCACTCATATGACTGATATGCCTGATCATATTCATCAACTTTAAAAGAGGGGAAACCAGGCTCCATGGATCAATTTTAAATCACTTTTTTGTATTCATGAAACTATATGGATACCTATATCGGATTAGGAGACTGATAAAACTTACTGGTGATTTATCCACGACTTTAAGAAAACCATTAAGCCAAGTGGGCTTCTTCCACGTTATGAAACAAAAAATTTTAATAATTGAGCCTGAAGAAAGTGTCAATATTCACATCAATATTCTTCTGACATCTAAACCACACCTTTAATTGACTTAACTTTTAAATTCAAACACTGTGTTACCCATGATATAAGGTAAAAATTAATAAGCAGTGTTCTCAATGTACACCATCAATCAACACGTTGACTGCGAACTACGAGATCACTTTGAGATTGAGTTCTTTTCTAGCACAAAACTATGTATGTTATTAGCTGACGCCTTCTTTACTACAGTTAAAATATAGCAAAAAAGGGGTCATCTAATTAGACAGATGGTCAAAATAGCAGACGAGGTAATGGCAGTGAACGTGTTAAGGTCTATTCTTGATCGAAAAATACTTAACTTCCAGATTTTGCGAGTTCAATCTTTTATTTAGAAGCAGAAGTTATTGAGTTTTAATTGCCTTTCTATATTCGTTAAAATGCTATTTTTCAAGAAATTTGATGTGTTTTTTAAACTAATGGTATTTATTTTTCTTTATTAAGCACTAAAACCTAAATAATGAAAAATTGACTTTTGCTATTTAAAAATAACGAAATTTTTCTTCAATTCTGGTAAAAATACGTGGAATTTAAGCATTATATAGCATGGCAGCATTATATAGAAGTAGATTAAAGAACAAAAAATATAAATATATAAAAATGTGTTTTTTCATGACATCAAATAAATCAAAAATCAAATTTAAGCAACACAGATTTTTATACGATATAATCAAATAAAACTGTTTGATTTCCGTACAACTTACACCCATTCACTAGGATTCCAAATCATGATTGGTTTGTCCATATCAGCCTTTTTTTCCAAAGAAATAGTTTTTGATGGATTTCAGGCGAACTATTTCTGACATCTCAGAATAAAATGAAAAATAGGATCTTCGGAATCCATTATCCTGAATTTTTTGCTCTTTATTAAGTAAGAAATATCAGTCCAGTCATACAGAATTTTTTTGTTATGTAGAAAGATAGCATCTACGGTCGCGAATCTATATCTTAGAAAAATATGATCTGCATCATTCCGGCTAAAACCTTTTTTAGTGCGGACGTATCGAAACCAAGGTTCGCCAATTCCGATTCGCCATCCGATTTCAAAAATGGCAGCATAAAAATGTAGTTTCAGTTCGATTTTTAGTTATTGATCATCGAAACAAATTAGATTTCCGAGCTGAAAAAATAAGTGTTAGAAAAATAATAAAACGAATAAAAAAAAGTTTTAATAAGCGGCAGTATATGTTTTAGAGTTCATATTACTTTATAGCCTAAATTTATGGTTGAGTTTTCCTGCGTTAAGTAATTCAATAAAGTTTGTTATTTTATTACAAAACCACGTTCATTGAGTTCCGTGATGTATACTTAAAGCTATCAAGTTTTTTTTAAAGTTCCAGAAGAACATTCTTTTTTAGAAGAAATCTTTTTTAATTTTCATTGAATGACTCTTGAGTTTTTTTTTTTTTTTTCATTTCAAATATTTATACAAATTAATTATATAGAATCATCCAACATAAAATTGAATTATTTTTGAGAAATTTCTCACACTTCATTTGAAACACACACAAGAAACTTGAAAGTTGGCAATGGAATAATCAAATATTTCCTATAATGGTTTATCATTAATTTGATTATTTAATTTTTTGGGTATTTTATTGCAGCAGCGTATCTTAATCAATATTAAGAAATGACGATGAATCATAAATTCAATTAAAAAATTTTTGTACAGGTTTGCAATATAAAGAAATTTAAAGTAAACGCTCACCTTCGCAAAATTATTCCAAATCTATATTTTTACTAAGTTGGTGCGTTGGCCTCTGTCCAAAGCAGTCAGCCATTGAGTCAACACTTTTGCTAAACCGGATTGATTAGTACGCATCATATACTATGCATGATAAAAATCTCGGCTGTCTTTTGAATATTTTATTTTATGACGTGGTGAGAATACATTTGGAAAAGGAGAGTGAATCTTGCCTGAAAACAATATTCCAAATGGATTTGTGTCTATGTCGCTTTCAAATTGAACTGTTCGCCATTTTGGTTCGTGAGCAGCCGGAACTTAGCGAATTTGTGAACATATAATCAGCTAATCTATTCGATAAACGATACTAAACTGATAAAAAAAATACTGCAAACAGCCGTTTTCGATGAAAAAGGTAATGTTTCCATTTTTTTAATGATGTTTCTTACTTTAGAAAGAATAAACTAAAAATCAGATTCTAAGTTATGAAACAATGATGCTAATGCGTTTAAATTTACATAGAGATAGTTACTTTAAAAAATGTTAAAAAAAGTTTTCTTATAGTTTTTTAAAAAGTATTTAAAGGAAATGATAGGTTTTAAAATTCTAATTTATTATCTGAAATCAAAAAATTTTGATTCCAAAATATTCGTTGAGAGAGTGAATTCACACAATTTCTTCGAGATTCTGTTCCTACACAAAATTTCAAGACTGGTGTAAATACAAAAAAATAGATACCTCAATGTATAGAGAACTATTAGAAGACTTTTTCAATATTTGAATGAAGCATCGAAAACTATAAATTAAATCGGCATATTTTCTTTGAGATATTCTTATATATCAATAATCTAATATTTTTCTAGACAAAACGGTATGAATTTTTCTATAGTATAATGCATCTAATATATGGCGTATTTTACGTTTAACAGTTCAGTTGAGTAGTCAATTAATTTAAACTAATATGTTATTATAATTAGCTGTGAATAATGAAAGATTGCAAATGTGCTATTTTTTTCTTCCTAAAACTACTTTTAACACAGATAAGCAGTATCTGTGTTAAGTATTTATAAGTATAAGCAGTCAAGTATTAACAATTTCTGTGTTTAGTATATACTGAGTATTTTTTGGACGTTTATTTCAACCTATACAAAAATACATATACTTGTCATACATATTACTAATTCGTGAAAATATTAAAATGTAATTTATCTAAGATAAATGCAAATATACAAACTAAATAAAGAAAATCTCTGATTTTCTTGAGATTAAATATAATTCAGCATTTCTCTTAATTTCCCTTAGTTTCTCATATGTTTATATATAAAATTGCTGCCATTAAAAATTTGAAGGCGTATAGTCACTTTGTTTTCGAAATCTCAATAATCTTAGATATCCCTGTCAATCCATTTGGAATTAGATTTCGTTTTAAGCGAGCAATTCTCCATTCAAACGCGATTTAAAGGATAATCCTGATGTCGGAATTAAAAACCAAGATAAACTAATCGTAATGTAAGTTTAAAGGTGTCCAAGTATGTCAACTAATGATCAGCTTGGTTTCGAGCACCTTTCTACTGATTGACAGTTACTGTTGGGCTTACTTGTCAAGATTGTCAGTGCGGTTGGATTATTCTCTAGGAATTTTCAGGGTGGAGTACGGCATTTGATTTACACTCAACAATAAGCTTATCGCTACAGGATAAACGGTCTTTATTTAATTCACTGTTCTAGATACTAGGAACTCTTACCGAAAGAAGTCGAAATTTGTAAATTGTCTCAATGTAAAAAGAGAAGTGAATGCGGATTATCTACGTTAGATAACAAAATGGTTTTCCATATTAAGTAATTGGCATCCATCTACTGAAAGAAATTCATCCTTAAAAAAGTTTTGTCTTTGGCCTTTGATTATGGGCCTGGATATAAGGTTTTTACAGTCATTTGGGATTTATTTGAAACCGAAGCAATCTGTTGATAACCAGTAACATTCAAGGCAACATTTGATTTCATTAAAATTCTGATTGGTTTGAATGATATTAATGATTTGCTATCATACTCACATAACAACTACAACTACGAATACGATCTTGCATCTGGTAGGACGTGCTTTACCTGCAGTGTGTGGCGTCATTTTCTCCTCCTGTTTAATCTGCGATCTTACCTTTAATTTGCTACCATTGCTGCAGTTTGATAATTTTTGTATTGGTAGTTTGGTTAATACCTCTTTAAAACAAACATAACTATTGTCTTCCAATTTATGAATAAGTGAAACGGCCTTGCACTTAAAAATTTATTTTCTATTAAATATTCCATGTAACATTTTATTGTATTTAAAATGCTAACGACAAAACCAAACACCACTTGGTTTCCAAAACTTAGATGCTAATGCGTCAGTGTTGATGAAGAAATGGTCTAAAGTGCTTGAAACATTACTTTTTTTATGTTGAGGTAAACTAATAAATTAATGTTTTTTAAAAATAATTTCTCTTAAAAATGAAACTGGAAGAAAATATTGACAATATACTGAAGTTATTTATCATTTGGGTTTGCTTGCGAGGTACATTATGAACGTTATAAGCGTTAAATACACATTTACGAAAGGCTTTGAAATAAAAACCAAGATGTTTAAACATAAAAATAACAAAATTGTAGCAAAGAAAAGATATTCAGTACAAATGTAAAATAATACACCAACATTTTCATTTGTTTTGATAATTCTTGAAAAAATTTATTCTTTGACAACGAAATTATCAGAAATGGATATTTGCAATAAAAATTCGGAAATTTGAAAGGCATCTGAAAGAAAGTTTACTACAGAACAAAACACATTTACATAAAATTCTTTTACATTTGAGTACTTAAAAATGCATGAAGCATGCATTTCAGTATACGCTGTTTATAAGATGGAGTGCAATGATATTTTATTCTAAAAATAAAGAAATAAAAAAAGTGGACACGAGAATTTACAGTACAGAAATTTAATTTTTGCTTTTTTTATTTCTGGTAGTTCTTGTGATAGTATAAAAAGATGAAATAACGTATTGTAAACTATAAGAAATGGAAAAATAATTTATTTAACCAAAAGAAGATAGAACATATAAAGCTATAAAATATCACCAGATGGCAGTGAAGATGTTCTAGAAATATGTCGCATACTTATATGAATTTAACTATAGAAAGGGCATTATTGCTTTTCATAGTGTACTTTAATAAATTCCAGAAGGAATATATGAGAAATCAAAAACCACTTAAACGTAGCCTTTTTTAATGGGTTTACGCGTTGGAACTGCATTACTGAACGTTTTTTCTGCAGTCAAAAGAGAAGGAATTACTGCTGAAATTGTTTATCACTCACACTCAGTTATTATTTTCATTTGTTTTCGAGTGCAGGACAGATTGGAGTCCTTTAAAGAGATTGTTTTTCTTCAAAAAATTTTTTCTTCTGTAGGCTGAGGCCAAGAAATGACTCTATCCCTTATCATTTATTGCTTTGCCTGTCTGGTTCTTCTAGACGCATATTTTTACTTTTTTTATTATTTGACATTTTTTGGATAAAGCTTTGTTCTCATTTTGTATTTGATAGTCAAAAATATTTATGTTTGGAGAAATAAGATATTCTATATGATTGTATTTAAATATCTGATACAGTTGAATTTTAAAGCGCAAAAGACAATTTTTTTTATTTATATGTAAATGAGAATGCTCTAATCTATTTCAAGAGTTGATTAGTTTTAGATAAACTGCTTGAGATGATTGAATTCGATAAAAAAATCCGTTAGAATTGTATGAAAATTGGAAATAATTTCAGGATGAAACTTCACCAGTGACTTTATTATTTATAAGTAAAACATGAAAACATTTTAAAATAAAAAAAATCCCTTTAAACTAAAATTGTATACCGTGTATTTAATGCTATAGTATTGTTTATTAAGTAAAAATGCTTTTTCACATGAATGCGAAAAATAAAGCGCACCTGAAATTCTCACAAAGATGTCATTCCGACTTACGATTACTATAAAAAGATTATAAAGATCTGAAAATATTTGGTTATTTACCATTAATTTTCTCGAAACTAAATAAATGATATTTTTATTATTTAACGAGAAGATTTCCAGTGGAAAAATAACTTTAATTATATTCATTTAGGCATGCTCGTTGATTTTTCTTTTCACCGAGTTTAATTAATTTAAGGCTGCACCATCAATAACCTTATAAATTTAGAAGTAACCTATCTAACGTAATTGAATTTCCTTTATTTAAAGTAATTAAATCTTACGATCTGGAGTTTAGTTAGTAATGAAGTTTGATTAAATTTCTTACTGGTTGAAATCATGGTCCAGTCAAGTATATGACTATTTCCTGTTTTTATTAGTAACTACCCACTTCTGACACCTGACTTCTTTGTCCAAAATATTAAAAGTATGGGCTGTTACTGTTAAAAGAATACGTTTTGCCATAAGATTAGACGGAAAAATTCCAGCATAATGAAGATAACATTAGTGCAAAAAGAAAATTGGAACCAAGGAAAAAAACCATTCAAACTATTTGTGACAAATCAAGAATTTAAAAAAAGCCTTATTTGAATGATATATTAGATACTGAGCTTGTGTTTCTCTAAATAAATAAAGCATAACAAATTTTAAAAAACTTAAAAATTAGTGGTGAAACTTTAAGAAAGAAACGCATAGTTTAAACAACGGTAAAAATGCTATGTATGAAATTGCTTTGTAATTCAGTGGTTTTCATTGGCAAAGTGGTTTCATCAAAGCATTCATAGTGGTTTTCATTAGGGAAAATTATATTCAAAAATGATATTTTTAAATCTTAAAATTAGACATAAAAGTCACTACATGATAAATGACATAACTGAATATATCATTTCTGAATTTTAATGCCAGCATAAATATAAATTTTGGGCAATAATAACTAAATTGAAAATTTTGAATAGTTATAATTAATATGACCTTTTCTCTTTAATTCTTGTATCTATTTTTGCATGTTTGAAAACTGAATTCGAATTTTAGAGTGATGAAAAAATCATCATTTTTAACTGTCAGTTCATTGAAAAATTTTCAATTTTAAAATCATTCTTAAATTAACACTTTTAGTTTCTCATATTCCCCCTGATAGTTTCAGTGCATCGGTATTAACTTATAAAGGTTTTAACTACTTTAACAATTGAAGGTATTAACTTTTATTGAGCAATAACTACATATAAGTCACTGAAATTAACTTTTAGAAAAGAAGCAAGTCAAAATTTCTTATATATTCATATATATTTCTAATGTATTGTTTTAAAAAATTAGTATTGGTCCATATTTTTTAACAGGATGTGTTGGAGAAAGCCAACACCGCCCTTTTAGATATTAAAGAATGAATATTCCCAAGAGATTTTTAGAGAAAAAAGTTTGATGGATTTTAAATCTATCGAAAAAAAAATCCAAAATCATTTTCGCTATTTATTATGTTTCATGACTTAAATTAATCAATATTTTATTAAAAGAACTTTTTGATTTCAGTTAGTGATCAACGAAACAATGATATGAATCAACTGGTGTTAAATACTAAATTAAAAAATTGGAATTAATATCATTTTTGCCTTTTCTGTGAGTAAAATGTGCAACATTCTGTATAAATAAAATTTTTGCAATGCTTTATATTTATCCTTTATATATTGTAAGTATTTTAAGCAAACCTTTTCATTGCAATCGTTTATTAGAGAACTGAGAGGAAAACTACACCTTCATCTGAAATTTGTTTTATAATTTTAGAAAATATTCATATTATCATGCTTCTCACATTTAAATAGGATAAACGGACGTTAACTAATTTGCTTCAGTAATGCAATTTCGAAAGATTTATTAGAATAAAATAGATATACCAAAGGCTACTAAAATATGGATAACTAAAATAAAGAAGAAATCGAATCTTTCTGTCTCAATTTCATACATAGAATTCGTCCCGACATAGCCCTAGTGTTGCTTTACAACGAGGCGTCAGTATAACTAAACTAAACTACATACAATTCGAAGGGCTGACATAGAGTAGTAATCATACCAGAAAAACAATAATCTTAGGCTCTCATTTAAAATAGCTAGAAACATATTATAGCATTCCAATAATGATACAGGCAAACTATGGCATTTATATTTGAAAAGAATGAGAATATTAGATGTTATATGTCTTTCAATTCTCTATCTACTTAAAATGTAAAATGGTCAATTTTAGAGCGAAGCAACGTGCAGAAAAAGAAACAGCTTACCAGAAAAGCGATTTTGACATTATTCGAGAAAAGACAGACGATGCTTCAAAGACTCCAGTATCTGCTATAAATGAAAATCTTTTACGGAAAACTGTATTTATTCCAACTCTAAAAGAATTTAAATTATTAGAATAATGTTTAGGTTTTTTTATATTTTTATGATAATTAAAAGCCAATATTTAAAATGAATATTTTATTTGCTGGAAAATATAATAATGATACCTTTCTATATACATATGTATATTAAAAATAGAATTTGTTTTGCTTCACGTATTGCCATTGTTATAATTTTTGAAAATTCTATTTTTCACGAAATAATAGATAATAAGATTTTAGTACCGGATCAGTGCATAATGAAGCTTATATTTAATGATTACATATTGAAACATTTTTAGGGCAAAGGGTAATTTGAACAGAACACACTAAATGAGGATTTTATTTCAAGAATTATATCATGCTTCTATATGTATTGTGTTTAAAATACGTATTGCTTAGCGATTCAGATTCTTATGGAGTCTTTATTCATGGCTTTCTTTTAAATATCATCTACTTCATATGTTCCCAATTAATTATTTTAGCAATTTTTTGTAAGATTCATCTTAATAATCAGGTGATCATTTGTACTTACTTTGTGATGATCAAAACAGCTGTTTTTTTAGCTATCGGTTGCATATATATTTTCTAACACTGAAAACTACTCACTGAAGTATCCGAAATAGTCTTTGTGATTTTCAATATCTTATTTTAGGATTAAAAATAGTTTTATGGAATCAAAGCGCTTATCCCATTTGAAAAATGAAGAGAAGGATTGAATGAATTCCTATACTCTTCTTGGAAAAGTTTCACAGTTTGGAGTTTCTTGGAAAAGCATCACAATTAACAATATGAATTTTAAAATAGTTGCTAAATATATCATACGGATATTTGAAGATTTATTTCTATTTTTAGACGTGAATCATGCAAAAATTAATGTATAGTAAAATAATTATAATTTAATATTTTCTCAAATGTTTAAAAAAGTTATTTTTTAACACTAAATGTGATTTGTTCAAACGCTTTACATTAAAAACAATTGAACGTTTTAGTAAGTCTTATTCATGGATGTATTGATAAAGGATTTAACCAACAAACTAGCAACAATTCAAAATTCTTAATAATAATGAGAACTTTAATGTAAAATCACATTTTTTTTAATTTAGACTTTTTTTTAAAGTTTAAATTTGCATAGCTTTGCAATACTGCATTTCTATTTTAATCCAATCTCTAGAAAATATTATAAACAAATTGTATGCCAAATTTATTGCAGATATTCAATAATAGTGTTTTATTTATAGAGTCGGGGGGGGCGATAATATTTTTTTGGAAAATCCCCATTTCCAGAAAATCATGTTTAAAATATTGTATTTTGAATTTTCAGTGAGATTAAGAATAGGTAGTCTCTTCAAAACTTCCTAGATTGGTAGATTAATTGCGTTTTTTCTCCAAAGTAGTTTAAAAGTTTTAAATATTGATTTTTAATTAAAATTATTGAACTTAAACTTAATTTTAAATTGAATTTTAGATTTTTTTCTTTGCCTTTTTTTTGGAAGAATACTTATTGTGATCATTTGTGGAGTAGGCAGCAGGAGTTTTCACTATTCTCTTATATCTATTATTCATTTTCTCTACTAGCCACTTGATCTGTTAATTTGAGATACTTTCCTCAAATAATATTTACCTAAGGTGTTATTCAAATATTTTCATTCGTTTATTGCGTATTATATTTTAGTGATTCAGATGGATCTTAGGTTATAATAATGCTATGGAAAGGAATTTATGCTGAAAACATTCCAAAGTATTATTTGATATATGGTAAAGGTAAAGAAGTAAAAACATAATAATTTTAAATAACTGAAACACAATGATAAACGTTTATTTATACTATTTTTTATTGTTCAAATTTTTAGGCGTTAAGTTTCATTTAAACGTCTTCAGTTTTATTTATATTTATCATAAAAGTTAAATAACAAAAAGTTTTAAAAGTTAAAAATACATTTGTTTGAAAAAATGCTGTGATTTTTAGGTAAAAATTAATTTTTAAAGTTGACAGGTACCTTAAAATCACCGAATGTAATATTATAATTCAAGTCTGAAAAAGCATTTGAAATAAGATTTCTCCTTCAAAAGTTTGTGATGTAGAATTCCAGCTATCAAAAGTAATCAACTGATATCTCTCACATTTCTATCTCTTTATTTTAAAAGAATGAAAACATGATTTCAGGATCTTCTTCTCTTGTACTTTGGGAACCCATCTTTTCTATCTGCATTACTGCGTATGATTACTGTTGTCTCTGTGTTTTTTAAACTCAAGTGGAATCTATAATATTTTCTTTTAATGAAATTCTCGCAATTCAGGGAATCCGTCGATTCCATACATTGCAAAATTCCATACAGAAGTCCGTAAGCTGCATTAAATGTCTTAGAAAATGAAAACAGCAGAAACGCTTCAGAAAAATCTAAATGTCTGAGAGATAACAAAAAAAAGCAAAGCCTCAGCTATCTGACATGGCTCGTATTCTAAGATACTTAACCAGAGGAATCTCAATACTTTTTTCCTGTAAAATAATTCAGCAGCAAATGTAGCACTTATTTGACGTTGCTGAGCTCACTTGAAATAAAACTTTTTGCTCAAACCATGAGCTAGGTCATTACAGATTCTTCTCCTGATCGGTGGTGGGAAAAATCATTCTGCTCCATCGAGATATAACTTCTTCTCTTCCAAAAATATTCATTTCAACCGATTTTTGCCTATTTTTTAGGCTAAATTGTATAATCTTGGCAAGTTTCAGCATATTTTGTTTTGCAGTTAGGAAATAAAAAATTTTGTGGCTTGCGGTTTATTTTTGCTTGTAGCACAAAATCCAAGAAACACAATCGTAATGATTAGTAATCTAAAAAAATGCATCTTATTTTATTACAAAGCATTTATTCTCCAAAGACAGCTTGATGTGGTATTATTTTGCATATGAATACATGCAATTCTATTACTTTTAAATCTCCAATAGTTTATAGAATATTCAATTCTTAAATGAAATTAAATAATCGGAATTCTTTTTCTTTCGATTTAGGCATGACTAATTTCATTCGTAAGTCATTTCTTGATTTTTACAGAACATGTTACAGTTACTGCAAATAAAATAGATATCATACGATCCATGCATTGTAATATTTAATTCTTCTACTTTAATAGAATCATTTAAAATTATATTTGATTAATTTATCTTTATTCATGCTCTTCTGAAATTTTTTAATTGATTTTTGGAATTGTTCTGCGTATAACATTTACAAATAAATGCATGTGCTAAATAACTCACAGCTTCTTTCGATGCTTTTTATTATCTGTAAAATATTTAAAATAACGTGTAAAATGCTTAATAAAGTATCAGAAATTTTCATGAAAAAGGCTGACATAGTGAACAAAATTTTTTTACAACATTTAGATTGTAACATTCTTTCTTCAATAAGCGGAAGATGACTGACTTTAATAAATCTTTTTCAAATTTTAAACTCAATTTTACATCAAACCAGTAGACATTAAATACATTTTACTTCTCAACATTTCTTAATTCAATTAAAAACTTTTCAAATTTCGTTAGATGAAATGTCCAAAAATAATTTTGATTCTTGTATGAATAACACAAGTTGGCCTTATTATTAATGAAATAACGCAAGAATTAGGCTTGCTGTCTGCTCCCGGAAGTCCTGCTAATTGAAGATATCTCAGATCCAGTTTCTGGGGAAGGAATTAAGTGGATAGTATGCATAGTAAAACTAAACCGAGAATAAAATCCAAGTTTTAAAAGCTTTTCAATCATCCAGTGTTTATTCTAAAGGAATCAAACCTTTCCTCTATAGGTGAAGTAAGTTAGGAACTACGTAAATAAACAAATGTTATATTTGATTTGTTATTTAGTTCCGATCAGTGCATTCATAATCGCGTATCTGGGTAAATGACCCAGAGAGTATTCGCTTCTAATTATACCAGTATTCGTTTAGTTTTGTCTCCGAGGGGTTTCGAAAATTCATTAGTCCCTCTCGAAACAGTTGCGAATTATTTGTTGTGAATTAATAGCACATGCTATCAGCTCAGTTAATCAGCATGGGGATTGCTTTCTTCGTTTTTAGAGTAAATGAATGGAGCTTTTTAGAGCTAACCTTTGTGACCCTATTAACTATGCCCCTCTCTTTTTCGTCTTCCCAGCAGGGAAGAATGAGACTTTGAGTTATGTCTCAATTTAGGACCCCGGGAGAATTCCAACTTATTCGTTACCTAATTAGTTTAGGGCGAAAATTTTTTTCCGCCCCTCCCTCCTATAATTGCTTCTCTCTAATACACACGCCTCTCTGCTAAATATTTTGTGTTTGATTTTTTAGGAGGGTGGAACTCCTGCCGGTGAGGCCCACCCCCGTGCTATCTTGGGACAATATTACATGGATGATTTAACATGCTGGAATCGCTTTCGAATTCGGAAACTGCCATTTGAAAGCCGAGATTTTTTTTGTAGATTAGAGTTAAATTTATGGCACTGTCAAAGGTATAGGAAAAAATCTTAATATTTATGGAAAAGTTGAATTGAAATATTAGAATGGAAATCTTTTGAAGAAACCATAAAACAAAACATTGTATGCTCATGCATATTTCGATTTCTAAGCATTTGGCTCAGAATTTTGGATAAAACGTACTGTTTAAGCTCTAATTATAAGAGAAAACACGATCCTTTTAAAAATTAAGAGCACAGAACTTTATTATAATGAAGTGTATTCATATCTCTAATTTCGGCATGGTGTTTTCAATTAATTGTACTAATTAATCTTTGATATCTGATCTGAACTTTTTCATAAAAGTTACTCCATAATAGTTTGGGAAAGTTCACTTCACATGTATAAAAAACTTTGTTTCTAGTTTCCTGAGTTTTATTTATTATGATGTCTCATAAAGTATTATTTTTAAATCTATTTCACTGTCATCGAATATGAAATAATATCACATTCTTATTAATAAAGTTGTCTAACCGTTTTTACTCACACGCTTTGTTCATACAGAAATTATTTTTGTGAGGTACGAACATCATTTTTAATAGGCAAATCGTGGTAATTATTTTTAATCTGGAGACGATTAAGCTTATTTCAATTCAATTAAACCTTTTGTTTGTTACATATTCGGTGACACGGCATTAATATTCATATTCATATTAATTTTATTTACATTCCATTTTCTACGATTAAAAAGTTTTCGGTGGCTCGGCAAGTTTTCCTTCTTGTCTTTCTAATATGCAATTCCATTAATGAGTTGAGCGAAATGTTGAATCAAGTGCATCTGTAAGAACATTTAATGAAGCAGGTAAAAAAGTGTGGAAAACGATTTGTTTATATTTCATTCAACAATAAGTAATAAGAACGATTTCTCATTTTATGTACGGGTGACATAAAGTATCTCTTAATGATGGGTTTTCTCCTGAAGCCACAATAAAATAGGAATTTGCGTCATTAAAGTATAATTATTATACTTTTTAAAGTTTACGAAACAAATTTCTTGTTTTAAGTGAAAAATCCAAAAGCAGTTCTATTACGGTTGTCCATTAGGAATCATTACAATTTGATGTTTGATGTTTTGCTAGATCAAACATTATTGTGGTATCTTAAAAGTAACAAGACCTGTTATCCATGATTTAAAAGTTTGCAAAGCTCTGAAGTGTTCTGAACTTTTACAAATTGTCTGATGATGCAATGATGCAACACATATAATTAATCATTTAGCGCAGTAGTTTATTTCTATTTCTATTCATGTATCTTTTAAACTATTAGTAATCCACACAACCACATCATGGAAATCTACAAAGCAAATTGATGCAAAGGACCATTTTTGATTTTCGGTAAAGGGAATTTTTGTCACAAATTAAAATATTTGTAAGTCGGAAATGATAAAATATATATAACTGAATACTTAGACGAAGTCTGTATTTTAGAATACATATTAACAAATATATATTTAGAATGAAATGAAAAATGTCTCGGAATGTGTTACCTCTTTTATTTGACCAGTATTTAGGTCAGCGTTCTAAGAATGACCTCAAATCGGTCAATAAATGTTCTCTTACTCTTGTGAATATTTAAATTCTAGATAGGGCATGCTTTTCTGTAAGCTAGGTGATTAAGATTTCACTGGCGTAACACCAATTAATTTAGAAGCGTAGAATACGTGTTTATTCCTCGTAATATGCTTCCCAGGAATATTTAAAACTACAGGGACGTGAATTATTCCTTCAGATTTGTTGCTGGAGGTTTGCTGTTTACTTTCTATTAATATCTTGTCTGGCAAAGCAATCTACTTCGGATATGAAACTGTTCAGTCTTTTTTAGAAACAGAAAGAAGGTTCTTCTTAAGTAAAATATTTTTCCTTTGTTACGAATGATTAAAAATTTAAAGAATTTAAAGAAAATTTGCATTTTTTTGTGAGTTTGAGCTGTTACACGTTACGGATTTTAGATGTTTGAAAACTTCATTTAAGAAGAGAATTGCGAGGTATTCAAGAGATAGGGTGTAAGAAAAAGGTGGCATTATATTAATATTCCATTTCATACAAATTTTTAATATTATTTTTCATTTGTCGAATTTTAGTTGCAGTGCCACAAGAATGTAATCAAAGTCAACTCAATTTTATAAAATGAGTAAATCAATGATCTATCGATTTATCTATGAATGTGCTTTAAATGTTTCTATGCATCTTACACAGCATGAAATTAAACTTTTTGTCGTATTACCTGCGAATTACAACATATGTGTACCCACGCATCTTAGTGTTGCAGAAAGAAAGCAATGAAATCAACCTGATAATCCATACTGACAAAATAGAATGGCATGAGCGGTCGCAAAATTGATGAATGCCGCTGAATATGCTTTTATAAAACATAGGGGTATAGAAATGTGCGTTGAAATCAAACCACAAACTCAAATTGACAATATGTAGAATATTATGAGATTGTATCACTGACGAATGACATTGCATTTGTCTCTATGTATTTTAACTACCATGAAATCAAATCAACAACTTAGATAAACCCTTAGTAGAATGTTACGAACTATGGCACCACTGTTCAATAATATCATAAATGCCTACTCATTAAAGGCTATAGAATGAAAGCTATGAAATTAAACCACTAACTCGGATTGGCAGCTAGTAGAAACCTATGAGTTATTGCATCCATAATGATTGACAACACATTTGTGTCTCCATAGAAAGATTATAAAACGACGGAAAAAAAACTTTAGATGTAAACTTTATCCATATCAATATACATTGATGGAAAGAAAATCCCAACACCAAGAAAAAATTATTGTACAATAATGAAATTTTAGGAATAAATTTGTCTAGGTAACATATTTAATTGATTAAAGTTTCAAGATCACAGGTACAGCCCTTGGCGAGAAGAGCCATTTCAAATGTGAAATGTTGGTACATTAGTAACCGGTGTAACCGCCAGAATTTTGAATGCAAGCATGCAAACGTGAATGCATTGTGTCGTACAAGTGTCGGATATCAGTTTGTGGGATGGCGTTCCATGCCTGTTGCACTTGGGCGGTCAATGCAGGGACGGTTAAGGCTAACTGTGGATGACGCTGGAGTTGTCGTCCAATGATGTCCCATACGTGCTCGATTGGAGAAAGATCTGGTAATCTAGCAGGCCAAGGCAACATGTCGACACTCTGTAGAGCATGTTGGGTTACAACAGCGGTATGAGGGTGAGCGTTATCCTGTTGGAAAACACCCCTTTGAATGCAGTTCATGAATGGCAGCACAACAGGTTGTATCACTAGACTGACGTACAAATTTGCAGTCAGGGTGCGTGGGAAAACCACGAGAGTGCTCCTGCTGTCATACGAAATTGCTCCCCAAACCATAACTCCAGGAGTAGGCCTGTGTGTCTATGCCGCAGACAGGTCACTAGCAGGCGTTCACCTGGCCTCCTTCTAACCAACAAATGGCTATCACTGCGACCAAGGTAGAACCGGCTTTCATCAGAAAACACAACAGATCTCCACTCCGTCCTCCAATGAGCTCTCGCTTGACACCACTCACGTCGCAAACGGCAGTGGTTTGGAGTCAGTGGAATGCACTGTACAGGGCGTCTGGCTCGGAGCTGTCCTTGAAGTAACCGATTTGTAACAGTTTGTTGTGTCACTGTGGTGCCAACTGCAGCTCGAATTTCAGCTGCAGACGCAGTACGATTAGCCACAGCCATACGCCGAATACGACGGTCTTCCCTCTCAGTAGTACCACGTGGCCGCCCGGAACCTGGTCTTCTTGAGGCAGTACCTTCCCTTGATTACTGCCGCTAATACTCATGCACAGTGGATACATTCCTGCCAAGTCTTTCAGCAATATAGTGAAAAGAAAACCCATCTTCTCGTAGCCCTACATCCCGACCTCGCTCAAACTCAGTGAGCTGTTGCTAATGGCTTATTCGTCTTCTCAGATGCATCCTTGATTAACATTAACCCACTACGTCAAATCTCAACTGTAAATAACGATCACGAACCTTACAGCGCTTATTTAAAGCAAACCTCATTTGCATGTTCATAGTGTCACTACTAGCGCCACACTTACGCGCGTAGCTCGAAATCTGAATCGACGTCATCTTTCAGATGTATAAACTCGCCTACCAAATTCCGTTTATCTAGCACAGCTCCTTCCTAGTGTTGGGATTTTTTTTCCATTCATGTATATATTAATCATTTTAAAGACTAAATTAATTTGATTGCAATTATTGCTTTTTAAATACATTGGAGTTATTTTCAGGGCAATTTGATGAGAATAATGATGCACCACGTAGCTTTTCCATTGCTGACAGTAATTTTAGTGTGAAAGCATCAAACTGATTGCAAATATGAAGTCTTGGATGCAGACAATAAACCAAGACTGCAACTAGATTATTTATAGCAAGATATCTCATAAATAGTACTCATCCTTTTGCTGGATTAGCAGTAAAATTCCTTCTGGAAAAAAATGTAAGGAGAAAAAAATCCTTCTGATGACCCAACTTGAGTCAAAAAATGAACAATTGAAGTTGAAGTGCTCCGCTTCTGCTGAGAATGGAACTGTTTGACACTTTCTTTGTGGTATCTACGTGCTTTATCACTTTGCAGGGGATGCCTTCAGAAACAAATGAAATCTTACGCCTTGGAGGATCATCCACGGGGATCCAACTGGGGATCGTGCTTCTCATAGCTCTTTAGTCATTGATCAAACGATTTTGTGGGGGAAATATTGCAGCTCTCTGGGATGAATCTCTTTTGGGATGAGAGTGCTGCATTTATAGTACCCAGGAAACAAACGAAATCTACTCTCCGTGTACAAGAAATGAAGTGATATGGGTTTTAACAAAGAGATTGTAAAAAGATTAACATTCACTTTGAGAATATATTTGAGTTTTCTATTCAGTTTAAAATTTCGTTTTCAAATGCTAAATCATTTACAATGAGAGATTTGTCAAGAATGCGTAAATATAATAGTTAACACAGAATTTCTCATACAATGATACTAGTGGTCTATGAGCTAAACCATTAATAATTTGAGATCCGCATACGTTTTATATTAATAGTCAAGTAAATATATCATGTAAAAATGCTATCATACAAAAACTGATAGTTTAATTCGAACATTAAAATAATTTAAAGTAATTTATTGATGTAAGAAATTGTGGGCAGAAATCAGATGATTTATTCGGTATAAATATTTTTTCATGAAAATCTAGATTTCAGAAAAGAAAAAAAAATCAGGAATTATATTCTAATTATGCGTTATATTCTAGAGTAATAAAAATGCTAAATATGATCAATACTAATAGATACATAAAATTAAGAAAAAGATCAACTCTAGTAATTTAAAATCAAACTGCTAAACTTTTTAAAATTGTTTAATATAAATTATGAATCAGCTCCGAAATAGTTACTTTAAATCAAAACCATATATTTATATTTCAGTGTTTTTCAATGCATTCTATTCTTTCAACACTTACTCGTAAAACTCGAATGAGATTCTTTTTAGAAATATTTCTGTGCCATTACAACGCATTATTGCATTTATTGATCTTTAATTTAATTACGAAAGATTAAAATAGCTTATCAAGAAAAAACGAGAGGGAACATTCATCTGTGAAAAATAGGCCCAATTACTTTTGTCCAAGACATATATTGCAGAACAAAACATTCGGAAATAAATAAGATACTTTCAGCAATTTGAAATCTGGCTTTATGTAATTGTTCTTATCCAAATAAAAAAAATATTATTTCCGAAATACCAAACTGAACCGTGGCCAATGAAATACAGAAAATGAATGATCCAAACAAGAAGAGTGAAAATACAATTTGTTTTGATCGGATGCATGAGTCTTGTATTTGAATTGTTAAAAAAATAAGTGATTGTTTATTGTATTCTTTTATTATAAGGACTTTCACTTCGCTGACTGCTGATTAAATTTCGTTTTACTTTCTGAAAAAGTACATATTTTTAGCAAAAGAGAAGAAATAGGAAAAGTAGTTGAAGAAAAAGTTGTGGATATTTTGCTTAAATAATCAAAAGAATGGATTGAATAAAAACTTTTATTCTACAAAATTTATTATACTTGACGGCGTTGACGATGATATTAGGTATAAACACATTAATTAATAATTAATATAAATACCAAAATTGATAAATATTGACAATAACTAAATTTGGAAATTATTCAACTGCTCTTTTTTCAATTTAAGCGTTAAATATATTCAGTAAAAATTTAAATTAAAGTCGTCATAAAAGTATAATTCCAAATAAACAAACAGTGATATATCTTGCATATTTTTTTCTTTGAATCTAAAATTATGGCATGAAAAAAATTTTAAGCTGAAGAAGTTCGATTCTTTAATATTCGTTGCCACATATTAATCGGTTAGAAAAACTGCTATTTTTAAGACTTTGATGAGAAATTTTTATTCGAATTTGTATATCCAGCGGACTGTTGTAAGAAATTCAAACGTTTGATATAAACAATTCACAGCAAAAAGCCAAAATTTAAATGAACCATATAGTAGAAAACGAGATAAAGCACATCTCTAGAAACGGAATAAAATTGTCATATTTCACAAAGCTATTCTGGCCAAGCAAAAGCTTTCAAAGAGAGAATAGGCTTCATTTTTGAATGATATAAGTTACGAAATAATTCTATATCCCAAAAACAATCTTTTGAATAAAAGAAGTGGATTTATTCTCGATCTCAGATTTGCCTCCACATCGAAACATTTATGTGGGCTCTTTACATACTTACATGAAAATATATCGCAACAGATCTCATTTGCTTTAAATGTTTTAAATAATACGACGATATGTATGCCATATCCAAAGTGTGGAAATAAAGCTCCTTGTACGTTATTGCTCCGCGATAAAGTTTGGAAACCCTTGCAGCATTCTGGCAGGCATTCATGCAGCGAAATTCTCTCTGATATTTTTTTGTAGTCGGGAATCAGCCTTCATCGTTTCAAGTGCATTACAACGCAAACGCAAAGGTTCAGAACGTGCCCCGCAAAAAATCCTCCCAACAGCTTTCCGTTTAAAATGCAAATAGAGGATTGGATTTCTCGTTATTTTCATGACGTTTTTCTAAAGCCATTTCTTTTTGCCTTCCCTTTCTTAATAATATCGGCCTATTACGTACTGGAAAATCGAGAAGCATTTGTTTTCGAAATCAAGTAACGTTTCAACAAAGTAACGTAACAACGATGACTTCGAAAGATGATGGATGGTTTCGCTTCGAACGATGAAAGACACAGATGAAACTAACCAAAAGGAATCTTTCGGAATATTAAAGCATTTCAAAGATCTCTTTTTACCTAAATGGGGTGCAGTATTTCATCATGTAAACTAACAAATAAGATATTATTATATAATTTGATATTTATAAATTGTTTATAATTTAATGCATATAAAGGCTATTTTAATTATGTATTTAAGTATAATTATTTATGCATACAATTATTTGAAGAAAAATACCCATGCAATAAATGGAGTTCAATATTCAAAATATTCAAAAAACAGATGTCATAAATTAAATTGATCTTATATAGACATTTATAAACAGTATCATTGTGATAACTCTAAAAAATTACTTATTGTCAAAAAAAACTTTCCCGATGAGAGTTACATCCGAGAAATTACTTATTAAAATAAAAAAATGGCGCCCTTCATTCTTACTTAGAAAGTTATTGAGATGGAAAATAAAAAATAGTTCTCTAAATACTTGGTATCTAGAAAGGAATTTTCTTGTCATTCTTAGCGGCCTTTTGAAACTGAGTTTCTATTATTCAAAATTTATTTTCTTATGAATTTAGTCCCTATTTCAAGTTAAAATGTATGTTTAGACGTTTCATTTTTGAAATAAGTTTTTCATGTTCTTTATCAGAGATAGAAAGATGCAAAAATGAAATTTATTTATGTTTATGACGTAAAATAATAAATACAAGCGCATTCAGTAACAGTATTTCTGGCTGGAGGAAGTTATGGGATTAGGATGGATTACATCAGCATCAAATCATGACTCACAAAAAATAATTTTAATAATTACAAAATTAAGAAATTTCTTTCCATAGGAAATTAGCTCCTTTTCAAAATATAGAATTAATGAGTTGTTAGTTAACATGTTGGCTGCCAACTACGAGGTAACTCGTAGATTGCTTTCTTTTCTAGGACCTAACCATCAAGTTATTAAATGACACCTTCTCTACTACAGTTAAAAGATAGCAAAGCAGAAGTCATCTAATTAGATAGATGGTCCTGATATCAGATAAGGGTAGCGGCAGTGAACGTTTTAAGTAAGGCTTTTTTATAACTTACTATTGGGCGTCGTTTGCAATTTGCAGTACTTTGCAAACTTCTTTTCAACTGAAATCAAGTTTTATTGTACGCAATTTTATGTATATTTTTTAATTATCTGAATAATTGTTCTGACAGTAATTAAAGTCAATATATTAATCCTCAGAGTTACATATAGTTTTTGTAAAATACTTTAATTACAGACTACTTAAAAAACTTTTTTTATTTTGATTTCAAAATCCTGAAAAGGATATTTTAATATGGGCACTTCGAAGAAGGCATAGCTGACAACCTTTCGAGGTAAAATTCATTTTTGAAATGAAACTCGAGAGTATTTGTGTACTAAAATTTGAAGTCTTAGTAAGCCAGTTAATCAATATCCAAAAAATGATTCAAACTTCCGAAGGAAATATATACATTAAAAAAGCTCATCTCTTTTTAAAGCTGCATATACAAAATTGTGCTGTGATATCAATTATAATAATCATTTTTTTAGAAATCTTTGTCTTGAAACAATCAACGATTCATCAACACGCCATTGATTAGTAAGACGAGTCGGCATGCTTGGTAAACTGTCAAACTTTCTAATAAAAAAGAAATCTGTTAGAAAAAAGTTTTTTGAACATTTGAACGAAGATTTACTACATATAAAATATGTTGCTTTTACTAACGATTGTTATGCACTAAAACAGCAAAATATTTTTATTTATATTACTTTTATGATAATTATCATTGTAGGTATTATATGTAGGTAAAAATTAATTAATGCGGGAAAATCTTCTAAAATTTATGATTAAAATATTCTATAGGAAAATGTCTCATGATTAAATTAAATCATGATCACCAATAATGCTGCATTTTCTATTATTTAGCTATTTAAAAATAAACACTTAATTCCGCTTGAAGTATCATATGGAAAAACATTGATCTTATTTAAAAATAGTTAATATTTTAAATACAGCCTTTTTTGAATTATGATTTAATTTGAAGTTAGGAATTTAAACAAAATGCAGATTTTATACAGCACCCTACTGATAGACGAATGCGCAAATACTCATATGGCTTTGAAACTTACCCATTTGTAAGTTGTTCTCCAAACAGTACGACTAGAGTTCTTTCATCAATTAATTAATGAAGTTTTTATTAATCCTACTAATATATCAACTATCTTTCGGAAATGAAGTCTCCCATTTCGTTGATTTGCAAGCAAAATATTCTGTTTTTAGCTCTGAAATCTTGATGTGGAAAAGTATGAATCGCATCCCCTTCTTAAGTATTATGAGTGCTATTTTGTGAATGATTTGAACTATATCAAATTGGTGAGTGCTATTTTTTCCTAAATTTGAACTATATCAAATTGACAGAAACTACATCTTAACCGATAGCATCCACTCTAAAAATATTGCTCTACATGATGGTCATGTCAGAGTTAACAAAAATTATTTTGATATGTACCCCCCAATCTTTGTCAGAATCAGGGATACGATTTAGAAATGTCAGCGTAACGAAAACTATTGAAGTGAAATAGCTGAGTTGCAAATAATTAGTATAATAAACAAATATCCGGATATAACCAACATATTCATTACAATTTTTTTTGTTATTGTGGAATAGCCATCATATGGCTAAACAAATATTCATTTTATGAAGAAAATTTAAAAGTAAGCATGTATTTTCTTAACTTCGAAAATGTTATGATTCAAATGGTTTTTTCAGTAGAAAGAAAATTTGCATCTTTATTTGCTCAACAGGTGAAAACGATAAAATGAATAAAACATGAAGAATGAATGTTAAATTTTTTGATTGGTAATGGAAAATGATTAAGATGCAAAATTATTCATTATTGCCGCATATTTTACACCTCGAGTCTCAAATTTTATCGAAATTCAAGGTTTAGAATTTGATATACTTCCATTCACGTTTTCCATTCCAGATGAAGTATATTTTCGATTGTTTCGATTTTTTTATAATATAAAACAAGCTTAAGTACAATTTCTGCTCGGTTATTTTTTAAATACATCAATTCAAATAGTCTTTAAATATCATAATCATGCCTTGCCATTGTAGTCTCACTTTGATAAGAATTGTTACTCATTTATTAGAATAAATGATTAATAGGTCCTACAAAAATGCTTAAAAATTGTAAGATTATCAATAGAAATGTATCTTCAGGTTAGTTTCTGTACAATTAATATTAGTTTTATTAGTGAATGGACCTCTGATTTCCATATTTTCTGCAATCATGCATTCACAAATATAATTTTAAAATGTTTGATTTATATATACCATTACATGACAAAAATGAACGCTATTTTATTTTTGATAAATCATAAAATAACTAAATATATATAACATGAATTGATACTTTTCCAATTTAATTATCTTTGAAAATCAATCCTGCAATGTGCCAAAATAACCAGTAAGGGGGACCAGCTCATATGTTCTCTAATCAAGTTGTTCTCCCTCGCATAAAAGGGGATGTCACGATTGCTAGGATTGACAGCATAACAAAGAAAAGTGTGTATGCATTTGGGACGTTTTTTTTAGATAGAAATACATGAGACTCTCTCTCTCTCTCTCACACACACACACACACACATATATATATATATATATAAAATGTAAACGCCTTAGAACATACATTTTTTCTCAAATTACAGGTTAGATAATATTTTTGAAAAAACATATCACTTTATACTTTATAAATGATATTTATTTTTCCAGTTTATAACGGTACATAGAAAATAACATAATGCAAAATTAAACAATTGTATGAAAAATAAAAAAGTTACTCTTTTTTTATCGACCTGTGCGACTTTCATAGCACGGTTTTTTAGGGCATTTTAAGCATACAGGTTAAGAAGTAGTATAAAAATCAAACTATAAATTTTGTATATATATATCTCTTGGTATTTTAATATATTTTATAAATTTTTCAAAATACAAGATCACTAGAAAAATTAATTATATTTGAATATGCATATCAGAATCAAATGAATACGAACTTTCATCGAAAAACTCTTCTGTAAAAGTACCCTTATCACTGAAATCCCTTTCTGTTTCATATAAAAGTGTCTGGAGCACTGCTTCATAATAGAATCAGTAAATTGAATAATATTTCAAAGCCTGAGGTTTATCGCCATCTAGTAATCCCTGTTTATTAATGGGATACTAACAGGAAGGTGTGGTCTTAGAGATCGCGTTGAAGGAAATAACTGAAATATTTTTAAAAGCATCCTCTGAAACCGGTTGAAAAAGTGCACTTGCATTGAAGGTCTCAAAACCGCAAGCTACAGAACAGGGGTGATGAAAGGGGGGAACTAAAAATAGAAAAGGGGTGATAGAAAGTCCATCACCAGTGATCTCACAGACCGCACGTCCCTAGTTAAGGGTTAAAAACAATTGCATGGATAAAAGAGATAAAAATTTGATACCAATTGCGTGGATTAAAGAGATAAAAATTTGATGCCAATTGCATGGATAAAAGAGATAAAATACTTATCAAAAATTCATAGCTCATTATTGTATATTAAAGGCCATGACTGAAACTCATAGCAATTTTGGTTTTTAAATTTAAATAATTATGTTACTTAAATCCTTTTCAAGACCACATGAGCTCCAGTCAATCGATCCCTATGAGCTCTTTGACAACATCTGAATCATTTACACTTCCGATTCCAGCTTGCTTATGATAGTATTCCTCTTGTTTGGATGCTGCTATTATAGCGATTACGTGTCATAGCTTGTGTTCACAATTTCATGAATGGGCTACTCTACTAATCGTCCTTCGGCTCTCTGTGGTTAGAGAGCACGTGACAGACGGTATTCAAGAGCTCTCCGAGCACCACTTTTCGTAATTCCTAATGCGTTCTACACAATAGCTCGTCCGCATAGCCACAGGGACTGACTTATTCATATTCATTTGTAAGGTTGCCACCAACAGAGTGAATGGTAGACTCCCGTCCATGTTCTTGCACAATACTGAGAGTCAAGGTTTCTGTAGTGGGAATTTCTGGAGAATTTTCGCATGTAATGTTTTATGCGAAGTTTAAAAAGGAATAATGAATGTTCGCACTAATTGATTTCATTCGTGAAATAAAATTTTTGCATTGTGATTTACTTTTTCTTAAATACATTTTTTCCCAATATGCTACCTACTGAAATTACAACAAATATTTTCATGCATTTTAACTTTCCTGTCCATGAGGTATAAAAAGTGAAAGTACCGTAATGGTTAAAAATTCAGATAAGAGAGTGTATGAATTCCCAAGTTTCAGATATCCCTAAATCCGAAAAATATATCTTTAAAATTATGTCTGTACGTCCATCTCTCAATGTACACTATAACTCGAAAATTACTTTTGAATTAGACTGATAAAATGTAATAAATGATCTCTATACTGAATTCACAGATTTCTATCAAATTTTGAACATAATCTTTTCTCATAAAGTATGGTTGTTTGGCTGCCCTGATATATTTTAACACGAAAGCTACAAGCTAAAGAGAGCTGGAAAGATGAAATTTGGCGAATGTATTAAAATATAAAGTTAAAGCATCTTTCAAATTTTAATCTAAATCCACCAAAGAGTTGGTCTGCATTTTCATATACATCGAAACATGATAACTCAGAAAAGGAATGTCTTAAAAGTTTGGAATTAAATATGGATTATGTGACAACTTTTATATATTTGTATCAAATTTTAGTATCAATTGTTTGAAGAAAAGTTGTACAAAATACAAATACAGTTTTCTGGTACTTGAGTATTAATAGCATCCGTGAGATAAATCAACAAAAAATGACTCAAAGATCTCACTTGGAGAGATTCTTTCTTAATTATTGTTCGTCAATAGAATACGATTAATGAATACGCTGGTATATTTATGAAAGAATATGCAAGAAAGTTTCATAGAGATCATTCCCGCTGAATATCTCAAATTATTATTTAAATATGCTTATTAAAATATTAATTTCGAGCCAAATTGAGTTGTATACAGCAGTTTCAGTATCGGATAATGTCTATTGAGAACGTATATACTATATTCTTTGACGCATTTTAGAAAAAATAAATCGAATTAAAAATCAAATAAAATTCTTTGACGCTCTTTAGGAAAAATAATTTTAAAATGCTTTAGATCAAGGTCGATTGACCTTGATCTACAGCATTTTTATGGTCCATAAAGGAAAAAAAGAATAATATAGCTCTTGAATACATTTCAAATATAAAAAAAACATTGAAGAAGCTTGGTTTAGATAACTTTAATATCATTTTTCTTAAAAGAGGATAAAACATCTCATTAAATATATATAATTTATCCCAAATATTGACTCACAAATCAGACTGTGAAGTAAATTAACATATCAGTATTTGATTCATAGAATTTCTAATACTAATGTTATAATAAATAATTTCTCTATTGGAAGTAGATATATTTTTGTTTTGTGATCCTATGAGTGTGTTTCCTCATTACTATATTCGAGCAATAATTGTCTTTCATTTTGGAAGTTTCGAAAAGGGCCTAGGTATTTTGCATCTGAAAATATCTGAATAATTTTTCAATTACAATAAACTTGTAAATTTATGTTGCATTTACTGAATAGACTGAAAAGCAAGAGATGTAATGAATTCATTTTCTATTTCTGCAGTTAAAACTTTTTGATGCTGCACCAATAATAATATAATTAATTCTAATGATATCGATGATTTTTAAATTTAAAATATTAATTACTTTAAACTACTCTAATTATTTTAAACATTTCTTCGAAAACATTAAATTTTGAATAGCAGTAAAATAAACATTTTTCTGGAATCGAAATATTATAAGTCGATCTATAGATGTTCTTTGCGCATCTGTTATCAATACGTTATTTTCAAATTCTCTTAGCTATTCATAAATAATTGCTTAAAGAAGCACGCATCTCTGTTCCACTTCTATATACGATACTAAATATAGAAAAGTAATTCTTTTACATCAAATTCCGATACCTTAGGTTTTGGGAAATGTTACGATTATACGATGATGGAATTAAAGAATTATTATAAAATATCGAAGTAAATAAATTCTAAGAACCCGCAATTTCTATCTATTATACAAAAAAAGTTCCGATGTTAAGAACAGCATTTGAAGAGCAATACATATTATGGCAGACCTATAATAAATGCAATTCAGATAAGGATATATGCTTTTTGAATTACAATTTGAGTGCTACTGCAGTAAGAAAATGTATAAGAAGAAAATAAATATGTATGGGAAATTCAAAAGGCTTAAAGATCTGATATCCACATTAAAAATAACCACCACGGCTGAAGCAAAACTTTATTCTGAAATAGGAAACAAAGTAAGAGTGGTTTTTGTGGTTAGTATCAATAAATAAAAAACAGGAAATGCACTTTGTTTTCGATTATATGAATAAAACTAATCTTCTAAAAATTGAGATAGTAATATCAAACTTGCACGAAAAATATTACAGAGCATGGAGTTTTCTGTAAATAAACGGGTTCTTCAAATTTGTTTCAAATATAAAGTAATCATTTTGTAAAGAAATATCTAATCTAATTACATGGTTAAATATTTAAAAAAAATAAGCACAATGCGTTAATAAAGTAAATCATTTCTTTTACTCATTTGCATTTATGATAAAAATGGCATGAAAGAAGTATCATATTAATGGAATCTTCTCTAGTAAAATTAAATATTTGAAAAAAGAATTTTAAAAAATAAATTTACACATAATTAATTTAACACGAATGTGAAGATTGCGAATATTTAAAACGAATAATTAGAAAGTCAAAGAATGAATTTTAAGCGATTTGAGATTGTTTTCAAATCGTTTGAAATAACAAATAAGTATTGTTTTCTATTTTTTGTGAATTATACAGCATTTAATTTTGGTTATTGAAAAAACTTTTTCCAATCTTTCATTATTAGTGAATCATTTTTATAAAAACTATATAAGTCTTTATACTAAGTATTTCTGTTTCACTTAAGCTGATGCAAGATATATAAATTTAAATATATATCTTGTTTTGTAATACCGAATAATTCAAAGTTAGTTTTTATTTCAATTGCCAAACCATTCTATTTGTATGAAACAATTTCATTGTTTAACTGTTACAATTATGTCTCAACAGGGTGTTTTGTAGCAATACACCACATACTTTCAAAGAAAGTAGGATTTAAAATAAAGTAAAAGCGATGGAACGAATTTCCTAAGAATTATCCCATGGATACACTAAAGTATCCTCCATATCTTTACTTGACTGCTCTTTAACGCTATTTAGAAACTGTAAATTCATTGATAATAGATTCTTGGGCAGTTTTATGTCCATTTAACTGGAGCAGTCTATCCCCCTCCCCCTTGCATGGACCACACTTAAAACATCACAGTGGTATTCCAACAACATTTGTAATCACTTCATCACCACACCATTTCCTATTTGATTCGAAAATCATAGGATTCGATTGATTCAGTGAGGCGTCACTAGAGGCTCTTTCGAGATCGCCATCAGTCACTCCGAAATGCCTCCTCGGAGAAGGGGCAACCACTCATCCAAAAGAAGAAAAGTGTCCATTAACAGTGGCATGCTGACTCAGTGCAAGGTTTCAAGGCGCCACTGCGGCTGCTTGAAATGGCCTCTTCTCGCTTTGTTCAGTTGTCCCGAAATTCAGATGAAACAGAGATTGAAATGTTAATAATTCAGAAGAGAAAGGCATCTATTATCTGTGCCACCCGAACTTTATTTGAGGGGCCTAATTTGCAAGTAAATTGCAGTTTAAATGCGAGAAACTACGTTTTATATCTTTAAATTTGTTCAAAAACCAGCAATAAAATGTTATCTCTGCGGCATCAAAAGCTACGTCAAGAAGATTCCATTATTCTGAAATGAATTTTGAAATTCGAGCCTTTATTCGCAGCAGTTATGATTAAATGCTTAAATTTATGATAAAGCATGGAGAAGTTCAGATAGAACTGGTAGTAATCCTTCAATACCCATGCAGCAATAATTTGAAATATATCGATATCTGTTATATTTTACAGTAATGTGTTCAGCTTAAGACACATAATTACTTTTCTAGCCTACATTGATTCTAGAAACAATAAAATTCCGAGTAATTAAAGGAAATATCTGTTCAGTAAATTAATATTATATGAATATTTATATTAAGCAAAGTTAATAATATGAGATTTGACATATATTTCCAAAACCAAAATATTTGAAACTTATCTGCTCTACGTATTACTTTCCATCGTGTAATTATATTGTCGCTGTTTTTTTAGCCTTTTTTACTGCCATATTTACTAACTTTAATTGCATTAAAAATATAGTAAATGAAAATTTCATAATGTCTGATAGACTTTTCTAATCTTTCATCGTTTGTGAATTTTTTTATGCCTATGGATGATGTGTACTAAACAAAAACTAAGATCTTTGTTTCAAAATTATAAGCGATGTTACATTTTTTTAACTATTACTGGATTTAAAATTTATGAAATGAATGTGAAAGCAAATATTAGAATAAATATAATTGTAGAAAGTGTTTATACTTTTTATTCATTCGTTTTCTATAATATAAATAAATCAATTAAGAAATGGTTTCTTTCAAAATCGCTATCTTTGTATTACATAAAATGTTGCTTTAGTTGTTTCTAAAAATTCAATTGTATGTATAGTCCAGCATACACCACAATTCATTATATTTTTTTAAATATAATTATTGAAATATATAATTAAATATAATTACACATAAATGAACTTATTAATAAAGTTACATATTAAGGGTTGTTGCTATATATATATGTACAGCAACAACCCTTGATCTCCTGGAATGTATTTAAAATTGGCGGGGAGAGACTTATCTTTATCATCACCAAAACTCTCAGATCATATAAGAAATGGAAGCAATTAATTCATCCATTGAAATTTTTTCGTTTTTTTTTAAGCATTTGACCCCTATCACAAAAGAATAAATGAACCATGGCTAAAGGGGGAAACATTTTCGTGTGTTGTTTTGATCTCAAAGCCCTTCATGATTCTCTAATGTGTGAACGAATGAATCAGAAGGTCTCACTTGGTTTGAATGGACTATCATATATGCTGTATAGTGCACCAATGTTTTGATTAACATTTATTTGGATTCAATTAAATGGTTAAAATTACTGTCCAACCTTTAAAGCAATAAGTCTCCAAAACATTAAGCTTTTAAAATAAAATTACAGGTTTTTTTTATAAATGTATGACGTAGAATTTTTCACCGCATTTCCTGGTATAGCATTAGTTAAAAGAAGTTAGTGAATATCAGGTTACTTCATTAATATTTCTCTATTGATTGCTTTTTTGATGCTGTTTTTCCCAACTAAAAAGTCTATAATATGATTGAAATAAACGACACTCATATTAATCGGTATTTATTTAGTATCCTCTTTCATGAGATTTTCATAAATGGTTCAACCTACGGTCCAACCTTTAAAGCAATAAGCCTCCAAAATTTTTTTAAAAATAAAATAATATTTTTTTATAAATGAATAATGTAGAATTTTTCACCGCATTAGCTGGTATAGCATTAGCTAAAAGAAGTCATTGAATATCAGGTCATTTCATTCAGATATAATCCAATTCTCCATTAATTGCTTTTTTGTTGCTGTTCTTTCCAACTAAAAATTCTATGATATGGTTGAAATAAAAGACAGTCATATCAATCGATATCTATTTAGTATCCACTTTCACAAGATTTTCATATATTTTGAGAGAATAACTAATTATAAAAATTTATTTTAAATTTAGAAAAATATGTAATTAACCTATTTGACTTTAAAATTTTCTTGAAAAAAATAATCAGTTCTTATAACCTCCGATCAGATTTTATATCATTCGAGTTCTTGTAAAAACTATTTATATTAGAAATTATTATTTTTGATTTTATACGGAAGATAACGAATTCATTTCGATTCATTTAATCCAGTCATTCAAAACAGTGAAGTCATATTTATATTTATATACTTTCCTTTTTCTGTAAAATGTTTTCTTTAAAATTTTTACTTTATTCTGTTATTAAAGCTTTTCTTTTAATTGAAAAATGGTTCTCGATTATTGATCTTCATATCCAAGTTTTGATGAATTTTTTTCACATAATTGTACGAAATGTTCAGATAATTAAGATGCGTAAAATTTGCTGTTAATCGGAAATAATATTCTTGCTATTATAAATGTTTAAGAATTTTCAATTGCTACATTTTAATTCAAAATATAAGTTTTAATTTATTAAATTATTAAAATTATTCAAAATGGGCAGAGATACTCAAAATCAATAGAAAACATATCTAATAGCGAAGTTAAATCCTTAAAATCCTTCCTTCCTTATAAAATCCTTCGCATTATCACGAAATATCTTGAATTATAAGAAAGAATGATGGAATCCATACAAAAATCTGTTATTCATGTTGCAGGCACCTTCATCTTTAGTTCTAGTAAATATTATAATTGAGTTGTGTGCATTAAAAATATAGAATACAGCATGCATAAAAAGATATTCAGTTACTTTATATAACTTCTTATTAAATGATAGCTTTTATATTTTAAGCAGTCTAGTAAAGATTAACAACTTTAAAAGGAATTTGCATTCATTTGTTTTAATACAATATTCGAAATTAATTTGGATAATTTGAAGTTTATAAATGATTTGAATTTTTTAATTATAAACATTTTTTCATCACATGATATTTACAATTTCTTCCCAAATTGGTTATCAGTGTCCTATTTTATTTTCAGTTTGTACAAAGAGGGCCACTGAAAGTATAAAAGATATTTAATTTCTTGTCATATACTAAATATCTACTTAAGAATTTATCCTTAATATCAATCCTTTTATTACGACATTTTCACGGGAAAAGCATTTTAAAATCCATGCTAACAAATTCAGTAGCAATATATTAAATAACCTTTAATGTCAGATAGTTGAATATCGAAAAAAGGAAACCCCTTGTTGTTAAAGCACTGGCTTAATAGTTATTATTATTATTTACCGTAAAAAGGATACGAATATGAATGCACAAAAATCTGTGCCAATTCGAAGGCTAACGGACGATAATCAAAGCTATAACCATCCAAAAAGTTTAAGAAAAAAAATAGCCTTAAAGGTGTTGTTGTGACTTATGGCACTTTACTACATGTCCGCTGACAGTTACTTGTCAGCGATATAAGCAGAGTGGACGTCTCTGTTTCTACAATAGAGCCAACCAGGGCAAAGAGTAGGACTTAGCTACTCACGCATCACACACCTTTTAACGGATATGACTTCATTCATGCATTTCATTAATTCATCCACAGATCGTAATTTAGATCTGACTCTGAGAATGATCACCTCTGAACCAATACCCCCCAGTGATATTATTTTTTATATGTAAGACTTTGTGACCATGACAGATTTATACATGCGCCAGTTATCCCACACATGGGGAGTCTTCGTACTGTGGGGTTTAAACTCACAACCTCAGGGAGTCCAATGCCCTACCAACCAGGCTATTGCGGCCCTCAACCTTAAAAGTAAATTCATAAAGAGAAATAAACATTTCATCTTGATGGAAGATATAATTCATACTTATTTTTAATGTGTAACAATTTTAATAAAATATTAGTAATAGAAAAAACTAAACATTAGAAATGAAAATAATTATAATTTAAAGAATGAGTATAACTTAAAACTTATTTTGATAAAAAGTAAATAATTGAATACGATACTTCTTGAATACGATAATTATTCAACTAAGTTTCCATAAAAATCAAAAACGTATTTGTGTATTGAAGGCAGTTAACAAATACAAACAAACTTATACGAATTAACCAAAATAAATTTAAATTAATGACGGTATTTTAATATTATGTACGTAGAAAATTGTAATAACTAGAGAATTCGAATTGTACACAAATCTGAATTAAATACATTTGAATTAACAAGCTCCTCAGTATAAATTAACTCATTCCTGTCAGCTCAGAAATCAATAATAATCTTGAATCAATAATATCTTGAATATTATTTAGCATTTAGGAAATTCTTCATCCGTTCAAAAATAAGAAGTTTATGAACAATAGCCCATTACAAAGTTTCAAAATCTATTATCTAAATAATAGAAAATTTAAAATTATGTATCTTTCATAGCTGTGAGACTATGCTAGGGAAAACATAATAAATTCAGACCTTTCGATAAAGTTTTCGTCAAAAATAAATATTTTAGAACTCAAGTTTATTCATACTGTTTCTGAATAATTTAAAAATGGGGTATTGTTTTAACTCGAGCATTCAGAATTGTAATTTGTTTGTTTAAATATACAGTTAATTTTCTTGTTTGCAAAATTCAATTTTCATAAATTCATTACCTTTCTGATTTATTTTTATTTATCATTCCATTGTGAGAAAATATAAGAAAGTATATAAAAATTTGTTAAATAGAAGCTATTCAATAATTTTAATGCTATTCAAATTAACTTTCGTTTCATTTAAATTCTTTTAAAGTTATATACAAAAAATTCAGTAATTTCTAAACACTAGAATATATTTTGGGTGCATGCCATTATGTAGTAATTTTAAAAAATGAGTTGTTCTATTCGTTGAATTCTTAAGTAAATTACAACGAAAAATACATAATTTTGTACAGCATATAACATTTTCCTAATGATTTGATCATGTTGCGTATAACTATTTCTAAATATCTAACGAATAGTATACTAGCATTCAAAACCTTAGAAGTCATTTAAAACGAAAGTAAAGACATCCTGCATTTAATGTGGAGATAAATTATAATTAAGTACATGTTGAATATACGTATTAAAATTTGAATCAAACTATTTCTTCCAAGTCAAAAGCCATCATTTGGTCAAATGGCGTACACAATTACGATGCTAGTCCGATATTAGCCCTTTGCGTACACAGTTACAAAGTTCGTCCGATATTACGCTCACCAGACGAACAGTTACAATGCTCGTCCGATATTAGCCCTTTGCGTACACAGTTATGATGTTCGTCCGTTATTAGCCCTGTTGTTTTTCCGAATTTTTCCGAAACGGAACATAAATTTGCCGACTAAACTAAAAGAAGTAAAAGGCTATTTTTAGTAAAACAAAATTTTAAAAAAAACAATACCCTTAAATTGTTGAATCTGTCTTTCTAATTAACAATGTAGAGCCATGTATCAAGAGATCCGTAGATTCGAAAAACGTACCTTTGATTTAATTTCTATAATTTTGCTCATTCCAATTTATTTTGTGATATTAATTCCGATCACATATTAAAAGATTGCATATTGGGAAAAAAAAACTTTTTTTCAGTAATATGGGGGTAAAGACTCATCCTTGATGGATATTGATCTGAGTGCCCAATGTGTTTAGGTAAAAAACATGGGGGAAAGAAGGATATCCCAAGGAATTGGACAGCAGAAATGTTTGGCATGTCAGGGGGAGCAGTCTTTCAGATACAAAGAACACCCAAACTGGCAGAATTGTAGGATCGATTGGAGCCTCGATGTCGGTATTTGCCTAAACAGACCGAGAATGCCACAAATAGCCTGATTTCGTTATTGCAGCAACAATATAATTTTTTGGGAGGAATATTTATTCGCATTTTTTTCATTTATGAGCTCTGGACAGATCCTTTTAGATAGCATTTCATATTTTCTGAGTTGTAATTGTATAAAATGCAACGCGGTATGAATTTAAATAGCATTGCGAAACAGAGATTGGGGAAGTTTATACGCATTTGCTACTGAATTGTTCGTCATGTGCAAATTCCTTCTATTTTGGCTTCGATTCAACAACGAATGAGGGTGGATCGATTCATGTTATAATTCATGTATTATTCAGTATTTCGAAACAACCTGATGAAAATGACCAATGATCCTTGAAATATTTCACATTAGAGATTCGCGTCTGAGATGTGTGGTAACTCTTGGCTGCTAAATTATCCGTATCCCAAGCAAACTGCATTATTATGGAATATAAACGAAGAACAGCACAACGCGTAAAATAGCAGAAAAAGAGACATCGCTCTAATTTCAAATTTCCGGTACTTTAAAAAGGACATTAGTAAAAGTACATTAAAAGTAAATTTAGTATGCTTTTATACCTATGTCAGTTATTGACTTTGAACTTTAATAGAGAAAACTATATACGGCTACTGTGTTGAGTTTCATTTTGATTTGAAATTATATTAAAAAAATTTTAATTTTTTTCTAAACCTTTATTAAAATAAACACTGGGTATATTTATTTCGCAACATTTTCATTATTTATTTCAAAGAGAAATCATGAAATTACACTGATTAAATTAAAACTTTAATTATTCCACTGATTTGCCCATAGAATATAAGTTTTATTTATTTATTTAGCATTCATCTATGCGTAACTAAAAGAAAATTTTCAGCATAAAAAAAAATGCATATGAATATTTAAATGCATAAATGAATGATAAAATAAAAAAAAATGAAGAATCTTATAAATAAAATATTCGACAGCAAAATCGCTAAATCACAAAAAAAGAAATAAATTTACTCAGCAAAGCTAATTATCGAAATACCTTTTAACCCTCCTCCTTACGCTTTATTTTATTTATTTAATAATTATTCCTGATGTCATTAATTATTAATTAAAATAATGTGCATTTCTTCTCACTGAAGTATTCAAATAATTTGATAGCTCCCAAAATAATTTAATAATTCATTTTTATCCATAAATATTCCAGCGATTTTAAATTTGTAAAATATTTGAAATTAAAATTATTGCATTAAAAAAATTCAAGCTTAGACAAAATGTTCGGCCCAAGAAAAGCCATCCAATTTCAGAGAAATCCTATTTTGGCTGTACACTTAGGCCTAAACTGGAATTTCTTCCCCCACATGAAATTCTTATATCAATAGTTAATAAATTTCATACTAGTCTTTGCGAAGAAATATAGCTCCCTACTTTTACCATGCTTGTATCCATAAGTTTTATTTTTGATCTTTCTGGAAAGTTTCGAAGAATTAATTTTAAAAAATCTAGTTTGGCAGCTATAAAAATTTAGATTTTTGAATAAATATTGATTTTTAAAAAATTCATTTATGGTCTATAAGAATTTTACTGTGACGTGCAATCTAAGCACTATTAGCCCATAAACTACTTCACACCAAAAAAGAGGGAATAAAACTATCTTGCGAATTGCTTTCTACAAGTGCCACTGAAGAAAAGTAGTGTGCGTGCTGCTTAGCATAAAATTGTGAGTATGGAGAGAAAATATAAGCAGTATTTATGGATTTTGATGAATAATTTCAATTTAGGTTAGTTGTTGAATCTGTATTTCAATGAGAGTGATGCAATGAAGCTAAATATGATTAGTTTATATATATTTTTATTTTTTTTAAAATTAGATGTAAAGAGAAATAGTTAGCAATTTCAGCTTCGAAAAAAATTATATTATTAGATGTTGAAGAGCAAATGGGTTTTCTAGAAAGAGACGAGTAATGAATAGAAAAATAATCTAATGTACTTTTAATTTATATGTAAAAAGAGCTTGGTAAAAGTTTCCGGTGCGATAAAAATACTCGAATTTTGAAGGACTTTCTCCATGAGTTTCTGGTTTATTTCTAAAAAAAAAATTAAACTGATAAGAAAGATTGATCATCGTGTAAAGCTAAGTAAAACATTTTATGAAGAAAATAAATCAAGCTTTTTCTGCTATCATTTTGAAATACAAATTTATGCAAACACTTTTTGAAATAGAAATAATAAAGAAATCGATTTTTTGAAAATATTTTCATATGGGAAAATGTTAAGTGTTGATACACTTCTTTACTTTATGTTTAACACCTCCTCTCAGGCAAATACAAATTTAGAGATATCTTGGAAATAATAACATAATCACTTGTTGAAATTCCAAAATTTTGAATAAATGATACAAAGAATCCTCAAGTACTCTAGATATTTCGAAATATATTTTAGAGAATATAAGATTTTTTTTTGAAGAAAAGAGTTGAAGCTTCATTCTTCCAAAAAAAGAAAGAGGTGTCTAAAGCTGAGCTCTACAGCTCTGTTCAAACTCACTGCGGTGAAGAGAGAAACTAAATCTTTTGTCTGGTGTCAGATTCAGAGCAGGCTGGGCCTCTCAGTATAAAAGAGAAACAATTTTCTTGAAAGCAACATTTTGTCAAATGTATTTTTTTTACAATTGTTTTCAGTAAAATCGATTGAATATAAAATATCTGAAATGAGTGGTAAAACTAATGAATGGAAAGGTAATGCATTTCTAGAACCCAATAGAAACGAATTAACGATTATGAGAAAACAAATATGTAATATCAATACATATCATTAAATCATTGTCATCATTTTCATTATAATCAAATATCATTAAATATTTTCAGCTGTTTTAGAATTATAATCTGACAATCTGCTTGAATAATTATAATTGTACATGTTTTTATATAAAAATAAGTAGACTATAATCTGAATAAAACTATTGTTGAAATTGTAATGGGATATTAAAAAAAATAAGTATACAATTTTTATTCTTATAATAATCATCTCTTAATATTCAACGAGAAAAGCTAAATGAGTTTGATCGATTTAATTTTCAAAGCAATTTAGGAAATCCTGCGTAATATAGTTAGAAAAAGGTTTAATAATTTTTGGCGTTAATTTGCAAAGCTCCTAACGCCATTTAGATTTATACTGCGCGATTTACGGGTAAATAAAATTAAACAAAATCAAAATGTTTGCAATTTACATAAAATATTTATTTGAAACATGAGGTAAGAGCAAAAAGAAAATATAGTTGTTAAAAAATTCACTATCCATTTTATTGTTATTAAATACTAATGACTCCCAAAAACTCTCTGATATATTCTCTAATAAAAATTCGACACTTCCACCCGATCATAGAGTTGATGAACTTGGACTTTTTGAGTCGTGCATATAAACACTTTGTACGATGCCTTATTCCAGCAATGCAATCCAATTCTGAAATGCCTTTTTGCTACCATTATCATATAAAAGTCCATTAATATACAAAACTTCGATGCACAAAATTTCAAGAAATGTAGGAAATGCGAAACAAGGAAAAAATTTAAAACAACGGGCCAACATGACAGACAAAAAGCGTTAACTACTAATGGTATTGTTCGGCTTCAACGGTCGTTATTTAAAGTTCTTATTGTGCACAAAGAATATTCAACAATTTGTGAAGGCTTTGATATGTATTATTGGCTATGCGCAGTCAAAAATAGCAACGAAAGAGCATCGGCAAATATCCGAGAAAAGTCGAGAATTGTTTCCGGTCATACACGCCCATATGGTTCTGATTTATTTTTTGCATTTTACAATAGTTAAAATTCTCAATGCTTTTTTTAAAATCGCCTTGTATTTTTGTATCTCTAGTGCCTCTTCAAATCAAGTTCTGGCTTATAAAAATATATATTCCGACCTGTATATTTATGGCAGTATTTATGATCAACTCAGAGATTTTTGGATATATTACTATATATTTTATATTACCATATGTTTAATCTGAGTTATATTTTATTCCGGAAAAGGTTTTTACAGAAGGCAAAGTACAAAAAAAAAAAGGTTTCTTAATGTTTCCGATTTGATAATATCTTAATTCTATTTCATTTTTTAACTGATTCATTAAATATAATAAATTAGCGATAAAATATTTCGAAATATTAATTTGTGTTCGGATCTCCTAGAGGAATTTTAGATTTTAAAAAATCAGATGTTGATAATTTATTTGCTTATGGAACTCACTAGATTAAACTTAATCAAAAAATTTACATTTTTTAAAAATTTCGTATTATAATTAATGAGTTTTAAATCAATTTTTTACTTATTCACCAAACGAAATAATTCTGGTATCGAAATACGAACGATCACAGCATATTTATTCAATTTAAGCGAAAAAAATGATAGAATTTTTTTAAAAAAATTATTTTATAAAAGAGGAAATAATAGCTTTTTGAATGAAAAAATTTCTGTTGTTTTCGCTATTATAAGAAAACTTGCCGCCTAATGTGACACTTTTAAATGAATCGATGAGTCAATACTCTGCCTCAATTTCTAACCTGCTTTCATATGATTCTGATAAACTGAACGCATATTTATTGATGACTGAAATTAGAAGTAAAAAAAAAAAAAACAGTTTGCTTAATTTATTGCTTTTGATGTTTATATTGGTGTGCCATTTTAATACTAGTTTATTTTCTTAAATGGATACACCTCAGAATTTCATACGAAATAAAAAAAACGGTAGCTCTAACTGTAACAAAAATGTATAAGAAAAGAATTAAATTAAATTCTAAATAATTATAATGGAAATTCTAAATATAAAATGGATATTGGAAGGCACGTTGAAAAGTAAAAAAAAAAATCATACGAAGTATAATGATTACTATATACAAAGAAAAAAAAACATTTTTGAGTATCCAAGATCGTGTGACTAACGAGTATTCGGCATTATTTTTAACTTAATTTTGATCATTTGTCTTTGATACCAATTGTAAATAATTATCAATTTTAACATCAATATTATTTGTTGAACTGCATTGCTGAAGTTTGTGATTTTTTCTTAATTGTGGTATTGTATGTAAGTGACTTTACAGAAATTTTAGGGATAAAATTAGAAACTTGAATCTGTTTTATCATCGTTAATAAATAAACAGCAATATGGTATTCTTTCAGAATAATTCTAAGATAAACTTAGATGACTTTACATTTTCATTTATAAAGGCGTAATGAACATAGCCGATATAAATTCAAAAAAAAAAAATATTGAAAATGCATGTAGAAAATCCATTCCTTTCGAACTGTAAATAATTTTTCATTAAATGCAAGTATGAATGTAAAAATATAAAGAATGTACTTTCAATAAAAACCAAGTCACAATTTTTTAATGTAATCAGGCAAATATCTAATCCTTGAATAACATGAAAATATTTTAGTATTCTGCTAACACAGTAACTTGAAATCATTTTAAAGTAATGCAAAAGGTATAAGCAAAAAATATACAAAAAACTATGAGGGCAAATAGTTCCATGATGCGGAAAATAATTTAATGAACTTATTTTCAAACCGATCATAAATTTCCCCAAAAAGAAATTTTAATAGCTTTCGAAGGAAATTTAGTGTCAAAGAACTAATTACATATGAATTCGGCACATTTTCTCTATAATTCTATAGTTCAGACAATATATTTATAAAAATGATATACATTTTAGAACATTTTTTCTTTAGCAATTATTTTACTTTTGAAAAAAGTTTAACTGCTTTTTTTATAAGTGCAATTGAAGCAAAATTTTTATAATAATTTGTATTTTAATTAATTACAAATTGAAAGTAAATGCCGAAATTAACTACTTTTTAAATAAAAATGCAGGAGGAACAAATTATAAATTAATTCTTTTAGTTATTAATAAGATTTTAAGAATTTTATTCTAGTGTTTAAATTTTATTTCTATATTTTAAATATAACCTTCAAAATTAATTTAATTAAATTTAAAAATTTTAAATCCGTTGTATAATGAAACTTACTTAGTCTATACTAGAAGGATTTCCTAGAAGAAACTCCGAATTCTTAAACAAAAGTTCTTTTATTGAGCTCATTTTTACCTAAGTGACAAGCCGTGTAATTGAGGGATATTCTAAGTGAATGAAAGGTGAATTGAAAGCTAGCTTTCTTATCTTAATACTGTTTCATACATGACACATAATAAATAATGAAAAATTCTCGTTTCATGTTTCCGCCTAATGTGACACTTTTAAATGAATCGATGGAAGCCTAAAGAAAAATTGTCTCATTTGAAAATCAACAAATAATGCATGAGTAAAAGTCGGGAGCGGCCAATTGCCAGGTGTAGCCGGTACATTAGCGTCATTGAGCATCTTAATGAACAGGTCATTAGAGTAGGCGATCGATCATTTAGTGGGTGGGGACTATGTGCAGTCCAAATTCTATTAGAAACAGGCAGGACACGGCGGGTTGCTTCAGGCTATCAACATCGCTAAAGGGAAAATTTATTTGGCATGTTTCTTACCATTTTCAAATAACATGTCGCATACAAATTTCGAAACCTAGTCAATGTCTTTCGAGTCGAAGAAAGAATACATGTCTTTCGAATGTTTCCTATATGTTCTTGATAATATCCTATCTAATATTTAAAAAATAGATATTTTCTCTATAGTTCTTAACATTTGATACAAATAGGAGTATCGAATAGTATGAATCATTTTTAAATGAATTTTTGAAAGATATCTTAATATACGGAATAGTTGCTTCTTAAAAATTATCAGAACTCAACTGACGCGAGTAAAATCAAACAGTGTTTTAATGTGGAAAGTTAAAAATTATGAAACGTACTTCTACTTCGCTTAAAAACAGTTACTAAGTTTTATCAGAATGCAACTTCAGTCAAAATTAATAGAAGTGTTGTGTTATAAAAATTTACGACACAGAAACTTTAAAACGGGCGTACATACGCTTTACATTTTCGGAATTTATACGACTGTTCCTATGATTCTATTCCTTTTCATCCTGAATTTGAGGTTTACTTTTATGTACCTGAACTCACGATTTTTCAAAAAGCTACGATGCTTCTCATATATTTTTAGGTATTTTCAATTTTAATTATCATTAACTATAATGTTACAAAACCAGTTTTATAAAAGTGAATAAGTACTCAAGAAGGAAATTTATTTTGAAAAAAGGTTGACTAGACTACTGGATGGAGATCGTAGTCGTAGTCTTGTCAAAAAGATTGTAGTCATAGACAAGTCTAGGATAGAGATCGTAGTCTAGTCAAAAAGATCTTAGTCGTAGTCCAGTCTAGGATGGAGATTGTAATCTAGTCAGGTTCACTAGACTACTGGATGGAGATCGAAGATCTAAAGAAAATATACATGAAAATGAAATCTCGCACCAGCCTGATGAAAAAGCGGGAAAACAAATTCAGTCAAAATAAAAAGAAGAAAATTAGTTCACCTGCATCGAAGGCTCATTAACGTTCCCCACCATTCTTTTTCCCTAAACAAAAACAAAAACAAAACTTTACAGTAAATTCCAGAAATTCATTGTTCTTAATCAAACCTATTCTGCATTGCATATTCTGTATTGCAAATTGAGATGTGATCTCTAATATGAAATTTGTTATAGTAAATCTTTCAGTGGATAATAATTTAATTTAAAGAGAAACTTAGAGAGGTCTAGGCTCTTTGAAGATCGGAGGTCTATTCCAGTTAAAAGAAAAGAAGGCTTCATATCCTTGACACAATGGAAAATTTGTTATGTAACGTACAGGTAAATAATTAATTTTAATAAATTTTCTGTCAATGAAACATCTATGGATAATCTATAAGAAAATTAAGTTCCACATATCCTACGCTTATTTTAATTGTTTTCCAAAAATTATAATTCAGTTAGGTTTTGATATTGGTAAATCATAAATATTTTCATAAACGTGTTATGGCCTATGATTTTTTCTGATTAAAAAGTACCATCTATGCTTGCCCTTTCCGAAATATTTAATTAAAATTTGAGCAAGAAATCTGTAACATGTTTCGAAAAAAGAACCTTTTAAATTATTAACATGAAAACACCACAGTTATAATGAATTAGCAACGGAAGAAGCGAAACTTATTTTCAAAAAACAGATACTTTAATCCAAGCCAAACAACTATTAAGCAAAATGTAACCAATAAATTGTGTTTAGAAGACTTTAAGAGCTAAAGAAAGAATCTAACAGTAATGTTTGATCATTTCATCTGAACTTCTTATGTCTTGAATTTTGAAATAATATTGTAAGAGATCCAACTGTTGGCGACGAAACATTTTTCTTGTCGTCTCTGAGTTCGAGCACTTTCAGTCAAATTAAAAGCTCATTCAAAAGTACATCCGTCAGTCGGAAGTCTTCTTAGGTAAAGGGTTTAATGGAAAACTGATCCTTGCAAAAGATCTGCGAATACAGTGCTTATCCTCTCCTACCGCAGATTTCCTTTGCTTATTCCAGCTCTGTAAGCTTCTTTATCCATTTGAAAGAACCGTTGCATTTCTCTTGGCTTTGATTCGCGTTTATCTGTTTGAAGCGGTAAAATAAAAGATCTAGAAAATTCCAAGACTTAAATTCCGTCTGGATTTTATTATAGATAAAGGTTAACGATTCTTATGAAATTGGTTGAAACATTTAAAATGAAAAGAGACTTTTTATTTGTATTTCCACTTCTATTGATTCTAAAATATTATTCTATTTTTCTACGGTTTTGCACTAATTACAACCTGTTTTACAATTATTTCTAATCGGTATTATGGTGTGATTCATAAACTATTGTTCTTTTGTTAAATAAACATGAAGATAAAATACATGTACGATTGAAATTTATTAACAATTTGTATTAAAAAGGAATAAACAAAATCAAAAACTAATTTTAAAATTGGTATTCTTCAGAAAAGAAAAAAATGCTTTCAACCTAGCGATATTCTGCTTTGTGTTCAAAATCATGGAAGATAAAATTAATATTATTTAAATGAGGAACTGTTATCATCTGATCCATCGGTGGTTTTGTATAGCTAATTTCAACGAAACGATTTAGTACTAAATATTTGCTTTTGTACTTGTTCGAACCAATGCAATCAGAAGAAAAGAAATTCATCCAAGATCTTTTTAAAACATCTAAGTTGAAGAAACTTAAAATTTACATTCAAACATTACGGTAAAACTATCGAGATATTTGAAATCAGCAAGATACTTATTTCAATGACATTCTAAAATATTCCCCTTTAAAGTAAATAAATACTAAATAAATTAGAAAGATACCACTGGACATAAACCATTTTATAATCATGATCTTTTACAAAGTATTATTATTAACTTCCATCACTTCATCTTATCCATGGCTTTATTTGTTAGCCACATTATAAGTAACAAGTCGCCATCATTCCATTCATATTTGTCACACTCTAGAAGACACGTTAGTATCTGCGCCTGGATATTTAAGCTAATGGGTGTCTATTCATCACATCCATTAGAGCACCAAATTTATGATCTCTAGGAAATCTATCAGCAGTCTCGTACAGATTTGTTTTCCGTATCACTCCTGTTCTTCTTCCTCATTCATCCTTGCGCACCAGGTGTATTTTTGATCAATAGAATGATTTTCTAGACAGCAACTAGAAGCACTTTTAAGCAGAGAGATTGGGAACAATTGTGTTCTTAATCATCCAAGACATTTTCATTCTTTTGAATATTTTTATTATAGAAATAATTTAGTTAGTTTTTCATTTATCCAAAAAAGTTTTTGAATTATTTCTTGCTAGCTGCTAATTATTTAGAAAAAGGTAATCGAGAATGAGATTAATTTGCTTGTTTGATAACTACGGCAGAGTATTGGTAATATACTCAATGCCATTTAGTTCATATCTAATTTATCAAAATAAGAAGTTAGATTTCAAAAAATTCTTCAAAGATATTTCAATATACTACTAGTTAAAGTAGTGTAAATGCTTTATAGGGAGTGTATCTACGTGTTTTGTAAGGATAAATAAAAATACTATTAATAATATCTTAAAAAATGCTTTACTCATATGGCAATACTCATTACTTATTTGGTGATAGTAAACCCGATTTTTTGGCTCGATGAATGAATGACACCTGCATGAATGGATAGTTTCTCGGCATGAACACTCCATAACATTTTTAATAACATTTTGCTGTTTCTTTAATTACATAGAGGAAGCATTCCTTTAAAATTTCTGTAAAAATGTTCAATGATTCAGTCTAAATTTTTCATGATGGTTTAATTACATTTGATTGTTGGCATTTGCAAATAAGCAATAAAAATTATATTTGCTACACATGCATTGGCGTTATATATGCATAGATTTAGGAGCCAGGTTATTTAATTAAACTTGGGAGCTTGTCTTAAAATCAAAATGTCTTATCAACAGTTCGGACATGCAGTTACTGTTAATTAAAATATAGATTCGTTGCGTTCAGTTTTTACCTTGGTTTTGAAACATTAAATTTATTATTTTGAATTTCTCTGATTTAAAAAATAAATTAATACCTTTAGAATTAATTCTATCCACACAATTGTTTTGCTGCTATGCCACACTTGCATTATTTCTTGCTTGATTTTTCTGTTCAGAATACGGTTAGTAAGATTTGACTTGCTGTTGAAACTCTTGTCTCCATTTTTTATCTCTACTAATCTGTTATATTGTCAAGAATTGACATTAAAAGTCAGTTTCTCTGATTTAAATAGTTCATAATTCTGCCAAATTTTCCTTGATATCTATTTGTGTAATGTACATGGGTTTTTATGCCTCAATGTTTCTTATCTGTGTGTCGCAAAGATTTTGCATCATATGGCAACAAATAAATGAATTATAACGTTCCTTAGATTCAACTGTCAGGAAAGTTTGAGTGATTTTTAAAATGTTAACTACTACAAAGTAAGTTCTTTGAGGAAGGTATTATCGTCTTAACAAGTTGTTAAATAAGCAGAACATTTAAGCAGAAATAAGCAGAAGCGAAAAAACGTGCACATTTAAAATTTCTTATAACTTCTTATTTTTCTAAATTGTTTTTTTTACCTGAAAAAATATTTTAAAACTCATGACATTGACTGAAATATATTAATAAAAGCACCGCATAATAATTGCTCTAAATATTTAAATCGAGAATTTTTAAATATTTAAATTGATTATATCATTTGCTTTAGGAGAATTAAATAGAAAACTATAATTAAAAATGGATATTTTTTTAAACCTCAGTGGTTGAAAAATATATAGATAGAGTAAAATTATTATAAGAAAATTTAAAACTCCCATCAGGAAATTTTACCATCTGCTCAATTAGATCATAGGGAACTGGCTGATGGATACTTTTTTAAACTTTGATTTTTTTTAAATATTTAAAAACTCCATTTAGAATAATTGTTTAAAATTGTATCGATAAAATAACTCTGAATAAAATATCATACTTGATAATGCGGAAACATTTCTATATTTGGTAGACCTGTCTGGCCTTGGTTTAGTTTACGTGGCTTGGAACGATCAAATTGTATACAAATCAGCTCTTGAAAAGTTGATAAGAATATTTTATTCTGAATTTCCTGTCCTCTGAGGGCAAAAAATACTTATTTAGATAGGAACTGAAAAAGCATTTCATGACTGCTCTGTTGAAAGAAATAAAGTGATGGGATCTATTTTTACCCAATCTGTGTTTGGTTGCAAGAAACCTTTACTTGAAACTAAGAAACGAAGTTATCCAAACTGTCATTTTCAGTAAAGCAATTAATATATTGCAAGAATATGACGAACATGTATAGATGTGATTGCAATTAACAGAATATTCATTTATTTTTACTTTCTCGTACACGAAGCATAAATGAAGTATTGTGATCGACAAAGAATTTGAACTTTGTCGATTCGGATTTTGTCGAATCTCCACACTTCAGACCTTCCTGAGATAGCAAAACCTATTCTGGATATTGTGTCCGTCTGTCTAGTTGTCTGTGAATGCGATAACCCAAACACTTTGCGTTCGAGAGATCAAATTTGTAGATTTTTATGAAATTTTCAAAGAAATCCATTTACAGGCTGTCTGTTTGGCTGCTTAAATAAAGTGAATTACAAAACTCAAAGAGCTTGGTAAATATAATTTGACATTTAGGATTAGAATTTTAAAATACATATATTTTTGAAATTTTCAACCAAATATATCTAACGGTTGAATGTCCGTCGCTCTGTAATTTTGCATTGCCGTGAACGCAATGATTTTATATCATGAAATTTGGTGTCTTGTAACTGCAAATGTAGTTTTGTATAAGATTTTGGTACCAATCGGCTGACAAAAAAGGTGCGCATTATACGTATTTTCGGGATGGGTTCAGTAAAAATTCTAGACTTAAAAATCTATATATTTCGTATTTGTCGTCTACCTTACACAAATATCGTTATCTTACCAAAGTTTGCAATTTTATGTGAACGAAGGGGGATAAAACTTTAATCAAAAATAGAATAATAGTATAATTTAAATGATAAAAATTACTCCTTAGTTATTAAACACAATTTCTAAACTTTATTAAACAATAAACAGAGTGATTAAGAAATTTTCTTTTGGCCCAGATGCTCCAACGTTTTAAATATTTATTGGAGTATTTGATATAGCAAATTTTGAAATCAATGCGAACATTTTATTAAGAGATTAGTGCAGAATTGTAGTTAGAAACGTTAATCATTTACTACTTCATCTAGCCTGCATTATTATCTGCAATTGCGATCATGAATACTCAGAGGCGCATCTTTGTACAATGAATTCCACTAAACATTTTTTGAATGAAAAATTTCTGGATCTCTATGGAGTAAGACTTTCCACATTATGCAAGAAATTGATTACTATTTGGTTTTAGAATCAAAGTAATTTCAATAAATGTTCTTCAGCATTGAATAATCATCAGCAATTAATAGTAATGTTCATTTTTATATTAGCTGTCGAGAAACTTATAAACAGAAGTAAGAATCGTACACACCCAATCTCATGTTGTGTCTCAATTCAGACTTCTACTGCAATGAAAGAAATAGCTAGGTACAGAAGGACATTTACAAAGGTCAAAAGGACTAATACATCAGACGAAAGAGTTTTACTCTCTAGTGCTTATTATTCGCAAAAACAGTGCATTCTGAGTTAATTTTCAACATACGTTTGTACTTTATTTGGAAAATATGAGAAAATGCTCTCTCAATTCTGATTTTATTTTCCAACTTACATTTGTTCTTTATTTGGAAAATATGAGAAAATGCTCTCTCAGTTCTGAGTTA
>JAPMOQ010022984.1:2452800-2465359 GCA_026543055.1 Argiope trifasciata
TTCTTTATTTGGAAAATATGAGAAAATGCTCTCTCAGTTCTGAGTTAGTTTTCCAACTTACATTTGTTCTTTATTTGGAAAATATGAGAAAATACACTCTCTATTAAGTTTCAAAAGGGTTTCTGAAAATTATTTTATGAAAGATTGTCATGAAAATAAAAAAAGGAGACTATTTCATTTCAAATGATTTAACCTATATAAATAGTTTTTAGAAAAATTATTCTGACTGTTCAGAAAATATAGTGTGAAGAAATAGTTCATTGAATTGAAATGCTAATTAGAAATAATGAAACAAGTACTCATATTAAATTAGATATTTCCTATTTTTTTGTCAAAACATTATCATCAAGCTGTTTAAATATAGGTAACATTATATTTTAAATCTAAATGTATGTATTTTTCTTCGTTTTTGATTTGACGACTGTAATTAAGAATTTAAAATAGTTCATAAAGCAAAAAAACTATTAAAAATCTTAGCAGATGCATATAGTATCTTGTTTGCATAGTGAATTTCTTGAATACTTTTCTGTTTTGCTTTAAATCCAATATATATATTGAACTAAACAGAAAAAATAAGAGCATCTCATGTGAAAAATGACTCAATTTCTTACAGATCATAATTTTAAGGAAACAATAACACAGAATTTAAATCCCTGAAAATATAAAATGCTTTCAGTAAAATATATTTTTTTCTCATCCATTCAAAACATTTCTAAGCAAACATTATACATTCACTTTTATAAAAAATTTGTAAGCATGGTTATATTCACTGTTCTTTTTTAATCGATGCATCAAGTATTTTGAAATAAATGCTTACGGAAGATCATGTAATTTCGGTGGAAGTCAGTTAAATTTTTGAAATAAAATTTGTCTTTTATGAAATGAAATATTTTTACAAATAGAAAAGACAAAACTGTGTCTCTTGTGTAACATTAAGAAAAATATGTTTTTTTTAATTCTCATTTTTTTCTTTTGTCTTTTTAATATACTCAAAATAGCTGTTCTGGTTTATATTGATGTTATAAACAGGAACATATTATATTAATGTTATATATTACAATTACAGTGAGTTTCATACATTCTCCTGAAAATTTGAGTAATAACTTTTTCAGAAATCCTCTTTCATGAATTATGATATAACAAATAAAAAGCACTATATGTAAGGTTTCAGATACTATTCTAAGCTAAATAAATTGATACATATAAATAAATGAAAGAAAACAGATGTATTATTAAAATTTATCAAAACATTTTTGTAAAATTTTAAGTCACATATTTTGAGGCCAAATATACGAAAGTGTGGATATAAATTTTAATATTTTATTGAAGAAGGAATGTTGAAACTAAATAATATGACTGAGAAATAACTACGAATATAAACTGGAGATATAAAAGGTTAGTTGAATATTGAAAATAAAGAGCACAATTTTTTCTACGGTTCATTGATTTTTGCTTTTCAAGAATGGTTTGTATTATAGTTCATATTTCGTATTGCAATAGTATTGTGTTTATTTAGAGTGAATATTTCTTGATAAAATATTGGATAAAAAGCTCTGGAGTTTTCAGTATATATTTCTGTTTTAAATTATGATACTTTGTATATAAAATTTACTGTCACGTCAAAATATATTTCAAAAGATAAGATAAATTTTGAAATGAGGTTTCAACTGTTATCATTGGATTATAACATACAAGTTGAGATTTATTGTAATTATATGTTATGCATTTTAGTTGAAATAAGTTTTTATTTAAAATGAAAATCACATCAGCGATTTGTAGCATTCTAGAATATTAAAACATATTTGTAAGATGTACTCTAAAGCTATATAAACTAGAGCAGTGGTAATTCAGCTCAAATTATATTTCAATAGAAAATAAATCTTTTTTGCCATGTAAGTACTTTTGGATTTTCTTATAAATAAAGCATGGCTGATAATCTGAATTCTTCGATTTATTTAGCTAATTGATTACTTAGATTGTGCATAGGAATCGTTTTTAGTAATATATCCTTTCTTAAGCGATCTTACATACAATACTTCGAATTTTCATAGCTGTCATATAATTAAGGGATAAAGTATAAAATAGTGATTGTTAAATATTTTGAATGCTTATAAATTTATTTAAATCGTATACTTGTTAAAATAACGTGCAGAAGGTAGATATTTTTTGAAAGATATTAAGGTTCACGAAATGAGACGCACAGTTCAACTATAAACGGATTTCTGTGTAGTCTGCAATAATCAAAGAATGTGTGGGTCATATTTACAAATCAAGTCTTTATAAAATGATAACTGGAATTGTAGTAGTATTGACAGATAATCTCATTGAGTATGACATCAGGAAATAATTCATTTTTATGGCTAGTCAGCAGTTTTCTCATATTTTCGGCTTGCAGGCATGTACAACTCTTAACGTAAACATTTAACAAGAAAAAATAAAACAAAATTTTTGATAATCCTTCCCTTGAAAAGTGTATTTAAGTATATTCACGTATGGTTTATACGACTGCAATGTAAATAAAACGCAATGTGATTTAATATTTCACTTTATTTATTTCCCCGATTCTTCATTTACTTCACTACATAAAATACTTTTAATGTTTAAAAAAACGCTTTGGTTTGATTTCAAGCTCTAAAAATGAACATTTTTTTTACGTTGAAGATTTTTTTAAAACAATGTTAATAAGCTAATATGCTCTTAAAATGTGACCTAAATAGGAAAACCGGGAGATGAGTTTTAAAATGACAAATTCAATACAATTTTACCACTGATATATGTTATTTCTTTTCCAGATAAACATGATTAATTTTTAATATCCGCTGTATTTCTATATCGTTTACGAAGTATTGCAGTTTAAATAATCATTATTATGTATTTTGATCATTATTTTAACATTTAAAACCGAATTGAGTTAAAGATACTTCGAGCTCGTAAACTGTTGTATTTCAAAGAAATATTTAATATTTATTATATATTAATAAAAATGCATCATTTTATTATTGTTTGTCTTTATAGAATAAATCTTTCCTGAAATATCTCTTATCAATTAAAAAGCGTGGTATTCGGAGTTACAGGTAATAGCATAATTAGCTTCTCAATTTTCCGTTGTTGTCCAGGGAACTAACTCAAAATATTCATTATTAAATTGGTACTTTAATGGAGCAAATCACCAGAACGTGCTCTGCATAACAATGCTCGATGTGACTATTCGATATTTAAATTAGAGTCCTTAACAGAGAACTGGTTTCGGACGAATCGAGTGGACTCGAATAAATAAAAATAACCTCATTTAAAATTTTTCGCGATTCTTAAGAGGGAGAAATCACGCATTCGTTCCAAATAATTTGTATTATTTATAAGCAGACATATTAGATACTTTATTTATCTAAAAATTATTTAAATGCCCGGCTTCAGATTAAATCAAATAGCAATGGACATACGCATCAATTATTTAAAAGTATTATATTTAAGCAATTTGCGAAAAGTAATTTAATATTTTACAAACTAAAATATTAAAATTAATTGCATTAACTTAAAACATTAGATAAATTATACTAAAATATTTAAATTTAATCAAATTTGCTTCAATTTTAATATTTTAATTTAAATTAAAGAATACTTTTAAAAGCTTTCAAATAATCCAATCCTCAAATTTTCGTCCATTTCATTTCCTTCAATTCATTGGAATCGCTATGGCTCTTATCGTACAGTGTTCGAAACAACATAATTTTAAACAGTGGTTCTACATTTAGATGTTTTTTTCTGTTGAATGATTGGTAATTTTGGCTCTAATAGAATAATATTCAATATTCAAGGGCCAAGTGCCAAACAACAGAGATTATATAATTCTTTTTGTTCCAAAATACCTTTCATTGCTGCTTCGCTGGAAAAATATTCTGGTGGCAGGTGCATCGAAATGTTCACAAATAAATATAACAAGATGAATCGCATTTTAGCAATTGAGGGATACTTTTTCCTATTCTTTTTTGAAAAGAATAATTTTTGTTCTATTTAAAATAGAAAACACAAAAGAAAATGTATCTGAAATATATAAAAGAAAACCATTCCTTACCATGTATATATATGTGTGTATGTATGTGTGTGAGAGAGAGAGAGTAGAGAGAAACAAAATCTATTAGATTAACTATCTCCAAGTCAAATATCTCATTCTATACTGCAGTAATATCATATGTCCTAACTTAATATGTGCACAATTTGAATAAAGTTTACATAAAAAAAGCAATAAAATTCTCAGAACTAAATAGTATAATTTTGGTTGCTATTGCAAATGGTCAAATTATAGGCAGTTATTTGCCATTGATAAAACTTACTAACATAATCGCAAATAACTGGTAATTCAGTTATAACTCTTTGATAGCGATGACATTCTGTCTTATTCATCTTGTTACCTATACTTCAACAATACAAATCCATCGAGAACAAAATATAGTAAGCTCAGACTTATTATCGCTAGATGCACAAGAAATTATTTTATAAATGCACCAAATATTTTATTTTAAAAATAAACAATTGTGTTTGAAACTGGATAAATATATCACTGCAAGTTCTTACGTAAAATAAACAAGAGAACTATTAAAATGAAAAAAAGGGTCTTGGTTGCTCATGAAGAAATACAGTTTCTATACAAGCTTAGTTTTTATTCGATTCTAAATTTTTAACTGTAGCCGAAAACAGGAGCAAAATTCAGTTCCAGAAATGTTGAATTTTTAACATTTTTATATTTTAAATGAAGTACGCCCATCTGAAATCCCAGATATAATTTATTTCATAATTAAAACTAAATGAAATCATAAAAATACAATTGTATTTTGTCTCTGCAAAAGTTGTGAAATAATTTTTTAGTTCTAGAAATCAAAAGAGTGAATATACACTTTTGTGTAAAGAATTTTTCATAGTAATTTTTTATTATTAACCGCGAAATTACATTAAAACATAACATTAAGTTAACATTTTTTAATTCATTGATTAATTCTAAGTCGGATTAGATAACATACGTTTTATGCCTATGTATTTTTTTTCTGATTCTGAATTTCAGACTACCACGTCCCAAGTCTAACCTAAAACTGAACATCCTCTGATCGCAATGCATCTGATTTCATTTTCAGTTGCAAAAATAACCTGAGTAAGAGGATGCATGTTTACAGAACATACTACAATGGATGACATTATAGTATTGCTTCAAAAAATTTCCTATCTTTTTATTTATTATGATCAGGATTTGCCGCACATTCCCTTTTTGCAAATGATTCTCCAAAATTTGTAAATTCAGTTTCACTTCCTATTCAGAAAATAACCAAACTAGTGACGTAACTTTCCAGTTTTGTAGGCTTTAGTTGAAGAGTTTATTTTAAAGGAACTTTTTCTTCGGTTTTTTTTAAATTTTTGTCTCTATTTTAATTTCTTTCTAATTTGATTTCTGAAGAAATTTATGTAAAAAAATAATAGAAACAAAAAAAGGGACAAATTATCTGGAATATTCTATACTTTTCCCAAATTACATGAATATTAAACCCTTGAAAGAAGGGTTCGAATCATTAACTAAATAATGAAAACATCAGTATATGAAAATGAATAAACAGAAAGAAAGATTTTTTCCAAAATTATATATTTTGTTCATAGCTCGTTGGCACTGGATTTAAAACCTATAAAAGATGTTTCTCATGAACGAAATAATTGCATTTCTTTCACCTATGAAATTTATTTACTCTAATAAAAGTTGCAATCCTAAAGTTACTCTGTATCGTTGCTGCATTTACACATACCACTTGAGAAGAAACTTTCAGTAAGAATGATGATAGGAAGAATTTATTGTGATGTGTATTAATCAGATTGAAAAATACAGGTCAACTCGGGCTTTTGATTGATTGCCCTCCAGAGAACTCTTTTGCTAACATACAAAGATATTAGAGAAACGAAGTACAGTACCGAATGTATCATTGTGGGACGGAATCGTTAAATCTCCAAATTTAGAATTATAGAGAATTAGAATTAAAGTACATTAGAAAGTTAGAATTAAGGTTTTATTGAAGAAATGTTCGGTCATTTCAAGCAACGAACTAATGAACGATTTGCGGTTGTATTATGAATTAAATCAAAAGAAATCAATCTTATACGTTGATTACGGAATCAGTTAACTATATTTTGCTACATTTTATCGAACTTTATAATGGCAGAAGCATTTTAAATGACTAAAAGTCAAAAATGTCAGATAAGGACCAAAGTCATTCAGTGACCATTAAAAGCGAAAAATACTCAAATTTCTGATTTCCTATAAATTTCTTTTTGTACCAATTAAGTAAAAAAGAATTAATAGTTCCTTTGGCACATTTATGAAAATGTCCCATAGCTAAAATAAGAACATTGTTTTGTTACCAAAATATCTACCTAGAATTTTTTTAACTGAAAACTAAGACAAACTCTTCATTGCCGTATATTTAGTATGATCTTTTTTTGTTTTTGAAAGAAGTATCAGTATTCTTTTAATGCATCATTATTTCATTATTTCGTTTTAATGGGAAATAAAAAAAACAAGCAGGTTATTCTTTGAATATGATTCGTTTGAGAATGTAAAATTTGATCCTAATTCATTCTTTCCTACGTTAGAATCAAAATATTTTTTAAATTTAATTCTTCTCCTTAGAGATTGGCTCTTAGCAAAAAATTATCAATTTAAATTAAATATTTACTGTGATTAGAAAATTAAATTGTTTTCAAAAATACTTTTTGTAAATTGTTTTCAATAATATTACGAATTCTATCGCATATTGTGACGCTGCACTATAAAGCTGATATAATTTAAAACAAGATTTATATAATTAATTTAATTAGAAATTCTGAAAAAAAAACTTGATTGGAGATGTCCTAAATTTTGGCAATAACATTATGACTTATGAAATGAAACTAATTTTCATGCGTGCAAGGATGTAGGGCATCAACCCTAAAGTTGTATAAGATTTTTTTCCTTCATAATGATGCATCTAGACATGTACTTCAAACTATAAAGTTTCATGAAATAAAGATCGAAATGGTGTAAAATCCCTTAGATTTCTACGAGGATTAATAGTAACAGACTATAAAAATTAAATTTTTATGCGTCACTCATAATGTAAAAATGCTAATTAGTAAATATTCTGTCTTTATTCATCTATGCACACACAAAGTTTCATATTTTTATCTACAAATTTCAGATATATGTTTATTTTAAAGTTTAATGGATTAATAAGAAATTTAGAACATTTATTTAAGAAATGGAAATTTATTGAAGAAATGCTATAAATTATTATTTGTCTAATAATACATCATTAAAGCATTATGATTTCAAATAAATCTACAGACAGATAAGGCATAATGTGACTCACTTTTATTGGTCGACAGTTGCATCAATTTGGTTCGAAAGGCGAGAACTTGAGCTTGTGCATCCCGGAGAAGTACTGGAATGCCGAGCAAGAAAATTAAACTGTTTGCTCGCACTTCTGTGATTTTTAGAAAGATTGTGCGTTTCAAAACAAGAAACGTTTGGAATTTGCAGACGATTTATTCTTTATATAATCGTAATGATAGTCTAGCAGCAGATGTGTGCAAACGTTGATTTTCAGATTATCGACATCATGCTAGTAAATATTTTTACAGATTGGGTTATGAATTCATTGTCAAAAACAAGCTGCAGTATTCTGATTTTATTGCAGAGAAACGGGAAGGATTAGGTGTTATACATACGAAGCTAAAATTGACATTTCGTGTTATTTCCAAGTTACCCTCGTGCTAAAAAGCTAAAAGCAGAGCTCAACAATATGAAAAGACCATTAGTAGGGAGCATTTCGAAATAACTGGTTTCAGTACAAAATTCGTGGACTCTACAATAATTGTGCAGATACAAAGCGTGATAGATAATGTAATTGGGCCCCACCTGAGATAAAATTAAATCTTTCTCATACAAGAAATGTAACTTGAGTAGATTAATGTTACTTTAATTAGAATTGAAACAGTTCTGTGAAAGTTTTACTTTTGATACCTTTAAAATGCATTCTTTGTACAGAAATTTCTTCAATCAGTGTAGGAAAAACATTTTACTCATTGATGCTTTCTGCCTTTGGAAACCATATAAAAAATTTCTAATTTTTTATTCCCTCTCCAAAGGCGTTTTAAATAAATTTTCGTGATATGAAATATATGGCTATTTGCAATACTTAAAGGAATAAATGCTTATGATAATTTTCGTCACATCTTGTACAGCTTTGATGTTTTTGAATCATAACTCTATCTTGTTATTAAACATTCTAAAGTGAACATTTCTATAAGGAATGCTCTATCTTTTTAGCCCTATTTTTTATTCTACGTCATCAAGCACAGACATAATCAAAATTGAAAGAGTGCCTTAAATCATATAAAAATTATATTTTATGTTGTTTGTGTAAATAAATGCACCGCCAAAAAACACCAAAGCCTAATTTTCATACAATCCTCTTATTATTAGTTTTATTCAATAATGTACCCATTGCACGCTCTCATTTAAAATAAAAGGATGTTCTTTATTCCTTTGACTGAGGTATTAAAAATTTGAATATTATTATCTTAGTGCATTTCAAAAATTGTGTTTGGAAAAAATCCGCCACTCAATAGGATGTGCTTTTTCGTGGCACCTACTGATTGGCTTAAGATAATGAAATTTAATGTTTCATAAATGAATTAAAAGTTTTAAAAATGGGAGAAAAAAACAGGATTTTCCTTTAAAAATTATTTTACTGCGTCAAGAATATTTTTCTAAGCATTAAAAATAAGCCTGAAGCACTCAATAAAAATTTAAATTTTCCAGAAATTCATTTATTGACTTAAATAATACTAAATATATTTCTGAAGTTCTTTAAAGTATTATTTTTTATTAATTATGTATTGGGCCTCAGTAAGAGCGGATACCGAATATTTCGATGAAATAATAGATATTACAATGCTTCCAAAATATTTGTATTCTTCACTGTTTCAGAAATATTTTCAAATGTTATAAATAATTTCAGATGGCGTCATATTTTTCAAAATCCTTTTCTATTATTTTTAAGGATTCTTCCCGTTTTATTGAGGTAAGATCCTCTAGATCCAACTAGATATAACTAGATCCAACTATGTACCTTATGGTGTGGGTCTGAAATTCCCTTTTAAATGTTCGCATTACTAATTATGAAAGTTTGTTTTCCTTTGATACATAAAAATAATAATTGTCAAATGCAACGAAAAGCTAAATCGGGTAGGAGGCATATATCAAACAAAATTGCGATGCTTTTTTTTCCTCTTAGAATGTGTAGAATTCATGTAAAATATTTTGATGGAAATTAACGACACTTTCACATTTCTACCAGAATTAAATATATAAGTTGAAATTGACAAATCAAATGAAAGAAAAAAAAGTTGTTTAAAGTTCTTGTAATTTTTAAAATTACTTTTGGATTGGCTATAAAAACTCAGAAGGATCCTGAACATATGATGAAGAAAAAGAAGTCCTGCTTGACAGTATGATTGGACTTATTTTAAAGTATTAGAATACTCTCTCTTTGACACTTACAGGTTGTGGCAGTACTGCTGTGGAAATCTGAAAAATACTTTCTAATTTTGTATCTGTATGAAATGTATTTAAAAATTCAGTTGCATGAATCATGTCAATTTACTCAGTTGAAGATTCCGCAAGTTTTATAGAGTTTCTGTTTTCTTTTGTGAGATACTTGAAAAATGATTATAATGGATATTTTGAGTTTTTATTAATATTATCCGCATGATCTGAGTATATTTTAAATGAGTAGAGTTTTATAAAATAAATTGAAAAACATTGAATATCCCTCTAAAATATTGAGTTCTCAATAGCAAATTAATTTGTGAGGAATTTAAACTCCTTTAAGTAACATAAACCATGATAGGAATAAGGAAATTAATAAGGAATGAATAAGGAAACTATTTTATCATTGTCATGATAAAATAGTTTCCTTATTCTGTCATGATAATTGAGGAAACGACAGAAAACAGGAGTGGGTAATCACAAAGGCACTATTAAAGGAGAACATATGTTAATTTACAATGTCTTGAAAAGGGAGAAAATCACTTCCTTGACTTTTCAATACAGTTCTCATTTTAAGACAAGTTCTTTGATTTTACGACGCTTTAATTTAATGGTTAAACTAAATCCAACTGTTTAGCTCTCGTAATCACAGTAGACATAATAGTTCTGTACAGAAAGATACAATGTGTCTGCAAACGAGGATGCTACATTCATAAAGCAATTTTCTAGCGAAAGCTCAGATACAAAACAATGTCAATAGTTTATACATCAAATTTGATGCATATTCAAGATGCATATCTAATCCATATAGTGAATCCGACTACTTTAATATTAAAACAAATTAAAGTAGTGGGTAAGCATATTAAAGTAAATATATGCTTATTAAAGTAGTAAGACTCACCATATCGATGTAGATATGTATCTTGAATGTGCAAAATGCATCAAATCTGTTGTATAAACTATTTATATTATTTTATAAAATATATATAAGATAGCATTATTCTTAACATTCAAAATATGATAGAAAGGAGCAAATATATTCAGTGATGAAAAATTTGATAAATTAGTTATTACTGAGTCTGTAAAAATATTTTCAGCATTTTCCTAGAAAAATAATTTTGCTGCGAGACGAAGGAGCCCTCTTTTCTATTGCTGTTTCCAATGGCACCTGTCATTGACAACCCCTTTTTTAAGCCTAAATTAGCGTCCCTAGTTTTTCAGTGGGGTCAACAGCTCGACTTAGCTACTTCATATTCGTTTGCCTAACCCCTTTTTATAGGGGAGCACATTCACACTGCTCACAGATAGATCACAGTATAACAACCCTGACCGAACCGGTACTCGAAACCAGGACGCTCAGAACACCAGCAAGATACGCTACCCCTAAGCCAGGACGCCGGCCTCTCTTTTCTTTTATGTATATGCCTTGTATGATCCGAAAGGAAACAAGATCTTAAAACAATGGGAAGGGTCTAATCTGCTTCTGTACTTATTATCATATAAATCCTGTTGATATAATGTCATCATGAGTAATATAAAACGTCATGATAACATTCTGATGGAGCCTTCCTACCTTGTCACGGCATGCTATTTTACATGTTTGAAAAAACAAACTGACTATCAAACAGTAAACTTGATTGCAGCTCATGCCACAATAATGAAATTGCATCGTCAATTGTGTTAGTTTCAACTACAATAAAAAAACTAACTTGAAGATTTGTCTTGTAAAGCTAATTTACAATAATCTCAGGGAAATCATTATCGTTAGTCCACAATATAAGACGTCAAAATCATGGAATACACTAATTTATATACGGAATACATATATTTAAATTCTCAATTTTAATTTTTTGTTATTTTCATATATATGAATAGAGTAGTCGCTTTTATTTGATTTTCTTCATTATATCTTCACAGTGTTCCCATCTGATCTCCAGAAAAGTACATCAGGATATGCAGTCGAAGAAACAAAATAAAATCCTCTTCTAACTCTTCACATTTTTTGAATGTTCAAATGAAACGCTCTATATAGATCGAAATACAAGTCTGCCCAGCATTTTGAATGCATAAAACTTTCATGAAAGATCGTCTGGAGATAGTTGAAGCGTACCATCTTTGCAATTTTCAGCATTCATAGTTATTTGTGTCGCTGAATTCAAGATCCATTCATATATACAGCATTTTAACAGTGCAGCTCTATATTTCCAAAGAAAAATTCCCAAACTTTTCAATTTATTATATTTGAAGAAAATATTTTTTTGAAAATAAATGTATTAATATTAGATGTATTTTTTACCTTACACTATATTGTGCAAACCAAAGTATAATAATTTCTTTATTCGGAAGCATTATTCCTTTGTTCCTTCGTGAAATTAAAGTTAAATCTTCCATGAATAGAACACTTCATATGTTGGTGCAAAAATAAATATTATTTTTATACACAAATATTCAAATATTTTCAAACTTTTATGGATACATTTCTTAAAAAATTAAATTTTCTGTATAATAACCAGAATTAAATTTATTAATAAAAACATACGAATAGATTGTTTAGAATGTATAAACACTTTTCTGCTTATTTCGTAACAAAAACCTTTCAAATAGAATATAATGGAAAGAAACACTCTAACTGATGCGGGAATAATAGAAATTTAAATGTTTTAGTAATATTGATTGTATAAATGTTCAGAATGGTCTGTATTCAATATAATGAAAACAAGTCATTTTTTTATTTATTTTTCCAATATTTCAGAATACATATGACATTTTCATAATGATACTTTTAATTTTTTTGTAATATATATCAATACTTTTCAAAAATTTCAAAAGAATAACGTGTTTTTTATTATGTGCGAAATTTGCAAATCCATAGGCTTATCATTTTCCCTAAATTAAGAGTTTTTACATTACCCGAAAAATGTTTTTAGTATTTTCATTTAATTTAATTTAGTATTTAAATATAAATTTAATTAAGTATTTAAATATAAATTTAATTAA
>JAPMOQ010022984.1:2474235-2490591 GCA_026543055.1 Argiope trifasciata
CTTCCAAAACGCTGCTTAAGAGCTGTTATGGCTTCATCGTAATTTCTACCAGATGGGGGAAAAGATTCAACAAGCATTCTGGCCGGCGAGTTTTTTACTGTCGCTTGCAATAGGTATTGAAATTTGTCATCATCCACTATTTCGGGGTCTTCGTGGATTTTTTTAAATTGTCCCCACCATGGAAGAAATTCCTTTAAGTTGCCATTAAACTGGCTTAATACAATTTCTGGTAACTTTATTTTTCTATTACCATTTATGCAATTGTTGGAAGTGTCTTTCGTTATATTTTCTTCGCGTTTTGGTTTTTCAAGTAAATTCAAACGCCTTTCTAGTTTCGTTTTGGTTTCCAAATATTTCTCTTCATAATCTATGATAACTACGTATTCTTTATCAAACGTTTGCTGTGTACATGTTTTATCCTCTTGCATAATATTTAAAATCTTAGTATCTAAATCTTTAAGGTCTTTGTATTTTTGTTCTATAAGAACAATCTGTGCCGCAAGAATATCTGTATCCTCAATTTTTTTCTCTAGTAATTCTGATGCTTTATTCAGCACTCTCGTAAGAGCTGTCCTTAAAGGAGCTCTTAACTTTTTAATGGCGTCTATATCCATCTCAAATTAGAAAATTACGCAAATATGTTTGCGAAAATTTTTCAATCTTATAAATGCACTCTCAATCTCAAATAAGAATATCAAGGCAGGGGATGCCAGATTTTGAGTTTCTAATCCAAAATCAATAAAATAAAAGGTAAATAATTTCTTACCTTTGCTGCCACGGGTTCATCGATAAAAACATCTCTGTAAATAAGGTTTGAAGAAAAAGAGTGCAGTTTCGGTATAATCCCTTTTTATTTCTTCTAGGGCACAGACATAATATGATTATGAATAATATATACATGCATTATTTACAACGCGCTTATATGATCATTAATTCGGCCATCTTCCGACATTTAACGATACGTCGGTCTCACACAAAATCTCTCAAGCATCTGAAGATCTGGCGGAAAGAATATCTACTGACGTCAGCAGAGCGCGTGGGCGCCAAGGTTATAACATATGAATCTGCTGACTCAGTTTTCCAACAATGGATTTCATATTTCTTTCTAAAATTTCATAGGATATTACAACATTAAAAAGTACCTTTCAAGAATATTCATTAACTTTATTATTCATGTAACTTTTAAATATTCAGAGTAGTGTTTATGATTTTATATTTCTTATTAAATATAAACACATTTCATGAGACTAATTACTTCATTTAATATCTTCTTTCTGCTCTTTAACTTCATAAATGTAACGTTTAAAAATATCTCCAGATAAATAATAATCTGCTATATTGCAAAGTATTTTGTAAAAAAAGGAACATGTTTTTGAAAATAATATAAGGTATTTGGGTAATGGAATCTTTTACAAGCTCTTCGATGAATTTAGAAATTTTAAACGTGATCATTTGAAAAATATTCAGCAAAAATATTAATGGTATGCGGATATTTTCATTAAGAGTAGTAAATTATTAGTAGTAAATGTCAAATGTTTATCCTTTGATAAAAACGCCTTTATCTACCAGATTAAACTATTTCTCTTTATAATTATGAGAAAAGATTGTTTCACCAATAACTAATACACGTATTTCTTCATCGTCTGAGTAGGAACCACTTTAAAGAATTGCTTTCTAAAAATGGCAACTCTTTTCAATTTCCTTATTTCAATAAAGCGTCTTCAATTCCGTTAAAACACAGTACACCAATAAAATCCATTGTGTTGTCATTTCGACTTGACTCAATCTTTGACAATTTAAAATACTTAATAACAAAATCGTGAACGAAACGACTGTCTTTCCTAGAGTTACACAATCGAATATCAATTCTCTGTTATTCATTCAATTATGAAAAAAGAAAAAAAAATTAACATATTTATCTAATATTCTTCAGAAATTTCTAACATGTCAGTATAATTTTTCTTGTTTGCAGTAGTTATAAAGGCTCCTTCATACTGAAGTGTTTGGCTGAGTAAGTGACTTTCGCTAATGTTTATAGTAAACGAACTATGATTTACTATAAAGTAGAAAAAATTATTTTCATTCTTTCAATATTTGTGAAATATTGAAAGTAAGTATACTGAAATGCTTAATATATGCATTTGTATTTTTTTTAATTTATGAAAATTATCTAGTATATTATTTTAATTACTTTAAAGTATAGTTTCAGTGAATAATCGGCATTTTTTACATGCATCCCTCTCGCATAATTGTTATTAAGTAGTAGTCGAGTAATTGTTACAGATTCATAAATAGAAATTCCTACTAGAAACTTATTTTTTGTTTGTATTTAAATACAAAATTCTTTATTATTTTTAAATTGCCCTTCTGCCTTTTGTTAATGGCAGATAGAGATAGAGATGGATTTGTGTGTGCATCATGTTATCAATTAATGACTTTTTAAACTCAATTTGTTCCCTGCTTTAAGGTTTAAATTTTATTCCGACTTTGCTAATAATCTTAATCTAAGCACTGTCGAACCAGAACCATATACTTTACGAAACTATTCACTATTTCTTTATGATTTTTGTGCCAAATACTTGAAGTGCGGTGAAATATTTGTATAAAAATTATGTTTTCCTCAAGAAATAGCAGATCGAGATTATTAATTTAGTGCAAAGCGTATACAGCATTTCCAATGCATTTTATGCCGCTATGTCTATTTAAAATACAACTCAGGTGATCAAGTTACTTATCAAATTTGTCGTTTTGTACTTCCTTTAGGGGTTATAGAAAGTCATCGAAGATATTTACTTAAATCCTTTCAACAGAATTCTAATCCATCTATTCGAGAACTGAGAAAGCAATATTTCATTATGTAAGTCTAAATTACACGGCTCGTTTTTACTTATCTTTGAAACAGAAACACCAAGATTATGTGTTCTTGAAGCTTGATATATTCTTGCATTATTCATATAATTAGATTAGACTCCCTGAAAGCATTTAGAACTGTTTGCTTCGAGTATCTTCAGCTCAAATGGAATCCCAAAGAAATTTCTGAAATGCCTCTTTTATTCCAATGCATTAGAAAGTGGAATTTTCTCTGCTTTGTTTTTCCTCATTTGGGATAACTTGTATTTACACCCTATACTTAGCTTGCCATATAACAATATTTAAGAAGCTTTTATATTCTGAGTTTGAGGCTGATAAATTTGGGTACCCTAATTCATTTTAATTGGCCCTGAATATCAATAGTAAAGAATCAAAATTGAAGTATTAAGATTTAATCTGTAATTGAATCCACTACAAGTTAATTGTGTTTACAAAAAATAATAATAACTTCCCATGAGTAATCAAGGACCAAATCAAATTAAAAATAATAGAAATCAATTTATCTTCCTTCTTTGATACCAAAAATCAACAATTCAGATGGGTGTCGACTAATAACAGTAGTTAAGGTTTCTTGCATTGATTTTGCCAATCATTAAATAATGTTAAATCACGCAAAAATGATCCTCTATAAAAAAATTTTAAACGCTTAACCACAGTACGAAGAATTTATTTTATACTTTAAATAAAAATTTCGGAAGTTAGAAACTACGATTTTTTATTATGTCATATTGCAATAATGAGCTATAAAATTTCAATAAAAGATTAAAAATTAGATAAGAGATAAGTTAACAAAAAATTGACTTACAGTATATAAATAGCATTTATTACTTAACTGTTAATATCACTGAAAGATTTATAACGGGTATTATCTTCTTATCATTTTTTGTCGTAATAAATTTGATTTCTTTCGAATACTTGAGAGATTGATGAGACTTTCATTAGGTAATGTATTCAATTTTTTTCCTATGTTAAGTACCAAGAATATCTAAAATAGCTACAGCGCCAATGATGTTAGCTTTCTGAAAGATGCTTTATAGGTAGGTTGATTTTTCCACAATTGTTTTTTAAAATTTGACATTTTATGCAATACATTTCTTTTTAATAAATCGAAATGTTAATAATTTTATCTCAATTTGCAGGCTGTAAATTCTTTAAAGGCAACGAGGAAGATGCTGATTGAAAAACTGATGCCGAAGATATGTTGATTTCCTCCAGAAATTTAAAAGGGTTCAAGTTGTTATTTTTGTTTTATTCTTTGATGCATGCTCTATAGGACTTAAATTTATTCTAAATTAAACACTGGTGATATGTTTAAATAAACTGGAATGTGCTCTTAGCAATACTGGAATTTGCTTGAACTGTATGCGTATATATTTAATAAAGATTCTATTTCATGATTGGTTTTGAGAAAAATATCTGTTTAACAAGTGCAAATGAAAAATGTCTTTTTTTGGATTTTATATTTCGCATGGTGTTTGAAAATAATGTCCTATATTAAAGGAGGTGGGGAAGGGGATCTGGTGTGTGGAAATGAAAATAACTCACGTTGGAATGACGGGTCACGTGCGCTTTCTGGTAATGTTAGACGTTTTCTACATGCAATATATAACGCAATTACAGCATCGAATTTTCAGTAATAAATGATATTTGCATTCCAAGCTGAAGAAAGAGCAAATATAAGAGGGTTTCGAAACACACTTTTCACAAATACACAAGTGCTCAATTTTTATCTTTACTACAGTGACTGTTTCGGAGATTCTCATGAACAACCAGTTGTTTCTATTTCTCTTTCTGCTAGGTTGACTCAAATAAAATGTATATCAGGTAGCTCATGTTATTCCGTGAAACACAACATTCTCGTATAGAATGTATTGACTCACAGAAATGAAACTGAGGTAGACAGACTGACTTCACTCGTTACAGCCATTTTAGATGGCATTTGAGACTATAAGTTTGAATGCTATTTTAGTTTGTCTATCTAGTACTGATTATTTTATTCCAGTGCCGTTGAATTTTGACCTGATTTGCCTTTTCAGTATGACGTTATTATTTTAAATCACCCTAAACAAAACAATCGTGTTTACAGGACAGCATATTAACTAGAAAATTAAATGATGTAATAGAGAAGGAAACTAAACTAAAAATAGAAATAAAATTTAAATTGTGGAATTAATCCTTGATTTTTTTATAAAGATAAATTTTATAAAGTTATTCACATAGATTTAGAAAATGTACAAAGATGACACTCTGTTTTATATTATCAAGTTTGATACATTCTATAAGCAATTATAGGAATAAAAGGAAAATATAATGATTATAAGAACAATGATTATGGAATTATTTTAAAGAAGCATACTTTTATGTACAAAGTTTGTTTACAAGATGGTTTCATTAGTCGGAAAATTGGATTTCAACTAGGAATGAATATAAATGTTGTATATGGAGAAAAAATGTCAATTAATTTCAGAGGAATACAAATAATATCCTAAAGCGTTTTAATAAGCGTTTTGAATATATATGTATTATAAATCACAACGTCATTTTACTTGTCAAAAGTAATTGAGAAAAAGAACTGCAATGACAAATTTTAACAATATTTATGATGTCAAATTCACTGTTTTATTTGCATCATTTCAAATGGTTAGGAAGAATAAGTATAAATAGCTCTATAAATTTTCTAAGGAGTTATGTTTTAGACAGTAATTCAAGAGACAATATCGTGTCATCTCATGTTTCAAACTTTATTCATGATTCTTTATTATATCCAAACCAGGAAAGGGAATTTTGATCTATAATTATTCTTCTTTTTAGAGGTAACAAAATACTTCCGAAAACAAAATGCCGATATGTTTTAAGTAAATAATCTATATCGTCAAAACTAGATATTATAACGATGAATTAATACAAATTACAATATTAAGATGGCCCCTTTTACAAGAAAAAAAACGAAACTTATAAAGGCTATCACAATAAATTTGCTTATATGTTTTTGTTTCTTTGTTAAGTCATATGTTCCATTTCCTTTCCTAAAGAGGATTTTTCAATCCCTAAAATAATTTTTTTTCACAGTTTAAAAAACGAAAACTCTTCAATGGAGAATGTTTAAGCAGTTATCCTAGGAGCTGAGATCCCTGTGGATTCCTGTTTGACTGTTTAGACTAATTAGATTCTTATAATTAACAGTCACGTTTTATCTGATATGCTAATTACGAAGACCTTTAGTTTTTACCGAAGAAAAGCATATAATTCTTCCATATCCTTGTGAATTTTATTCCCCATGTTTCCTTTTAGGTTTCTAGAATTGTAGTTATGCAAATTTATATCGAAAAAAATTCCTATTGTTCAAAATTATTTATGTAGTGTATTAAAAATTTCAGGAATGTAGGAAAATGTTAAATAAAAGTGTTTACAATTTTTTTAATTCGTATTTGATTTTTGTGAACTGTTTACATATGTGGGTCTTGCTACAGAAACCTTCATATGAAACTGCAGCTAAAAATTTATTCCAAAATAAACATTTTTTCCTACATATAATAGTTTACAAATGACGCTTACAATAAGTAAATATTAAGGGCATTTAGGTTATGAAAACTGGTATTTTTTGTACACCGTTGTTTGTATTGTAAAAAATGAATGAATGACGCATTATATATAGATTTAAAAATTTTCAGAAATTTAATTAACTATATATAATTTAACTAATAATATATTAATAAGACCGTTTTTGCATTTTTTTCCCTTCAAAATACCCTTTTCATAATTTTGATATTTCCAACTGCTTTTTGTTGACAAGTTCTATTCAGAAAATTTGTTTTTTAATGCAGAACTCTTTCCTATTCCCTCTTCTATATTAAATCCCCTGTGGAAATTTGATCCTTGAAGCGATTCTTGAAACAACAATTGACTTCAAATGAGAGGAATTTGCTTCCTAAGATCAATTCCAAATTATTTCACTTCTCACAAATATCATGTTTACAGTGGGTCAAAGTACAATTTTTGTCATTGGTATGAAAGGTAAATTATGCATTTTTTACTGATATTAATTTGCTTTAAAATAAAATATTGAATTTCATTTCCTTTTAGATACTTAGTCTTTTCTTCAGTTTATGTGGATTTTATAGAATTTGAATATTTTCTAGTCATAAACATTAAAATTGTCTGTAATTTTGTTCTTCTGTATTTAAATGTTTTAATTTTTTAATATAAGGTAAGTATTATATTTCTACTTAATAACAACATAGAATATATAAATGATGAGCTTATGTAAGTCATTTGTTTCTTGCTAGAAGTTTCATCATACTTTTAGAGCAGATTTTGTATCTCAAACTACACATCCTAATGTCAAAAGAAAAAACAATGATTCGAATTCTGTTTGAATATCACAAAATCTGCTTATATGGAGATAGGCAGGAGAAGACAGAGCATCCTTTCTTATCAGAGCAGCTTTCTCGTGTCCAATCTCCATACTGTCACTGAGAATAACATTCTATTCAATTAACATTGATTGTTAAGTATGATAACTGCGATTGGATTGGCGCTGATCTTTTAACATTTTATATCGTCTTGTCATCAGAGAAGAGATACGTGTTCTTAGTGGATTGGCAGTTTATTTTAGATGAAATGTAGAAAGAGGAAGTGAAAAGTGATAGCCTTTATATGCGTTGGATAATCTGGATAAAGGTAACGAAATTCACTTGGAATTTGAAGGTACGAGAGAACATTTGAAATTAAGTTTATTCAACTTATGTCTGGTGAGAGCGAATGTTGTAAATGATTTTCCGGTCATTACTCACTGAAATAGAGCTGTGAAATATCATACAACTACGATCGAATGAGGATAATGTACGTTTAGAAATAATTTTATCACCTCTCAATAGTGTTTTTCTTCTTTTCAGGTTTTAATTATCAGTTATCCCAATACTTTAATTACATTTTGGTTGTATAAAAGCAGAGTCACATGGTGGTGTAATTCGTAACATTTATATTAATGAACTGTAAATTAAAATTTAAGAAATAAATAGCTGAAAGAAGTATTTTTAGCTCACTAATAAAAATATGTCTTTAAACACTACGTTCATAGCATTTATTATCACTGATTTGTTTTATTTGAATTGTTTAATCGTTTAACATAGGATAGGAAAAATTAAAGCTGCAAAATTTTATAAAGAATTAGATCGATGAGCTTGCATATTTCTATCTTGGGATATATCTTGTTTGTTATTTTATATTAGCACTTGCGGGCTCCTTTATCATTTTCTTCTATGAAAACTCACACCTGACATCTTTAGGACTATAAAATATATGCTTTACAAAAAAGATAATCAATCACTACTATTCGTTTTGATGGTAATTACAAAAAAATGAAATAGCAATAGCTTTAAATTAAAATTCAGCATATTCTTAGGTTGGTATTGTTACTGTTAATATACTGAATATTTACATTTATATAATGCCAAGACTTGTTGAGGTAAAGTATAAATTATTAGATTACATATTTATTTGAATATGTTATACCACACAAAGAATCACTTGAATTTTAATTATCAGTTATTCGAATACATTAATTATATTTTGGTTGTATAATAGAGGAGACACATGGTGGTGGAATTCGTAACATTTATGTTAATGAACTACACAAAAAATCATTTGAATATGCTATACAATACAAAGAATCATCTGAATATGCTATACTACACAAAGAATCATTTGAATATGCTATACAACACAAAAAATCATTTGAATATGCTATACTACACAAAGAATCATTTGAACATGCTATTTACGTTTCCTCGATACTATTTGTAGTTCGACGATATCCTTTAGGATTACAATTGCTAATTAAGCAAAGTATGAAAAGAAGATGTTGTTTATGTTTAAGAGATGCGCATTCTACGAACGAAAAAAATTAATCAGATTTCTCCCGAAGAAAGTGCAAAATACATTTATCAAATTTATCATTTATCTAAGATACATTTTACATTTACATTTATCATTTATCTAAGATAACTGTTCAAAGCGACAAGGAATTTGACACGATTCAGGATGTATTTTATAATTTGCAGTTTCTCATTCATCACTGTATAAAAATGATTGAAATACTTATCGTCTCATATTTAAACCTATTCTATGGAATGTCGAATTTCGCACTTTACCGTTGATAGTACCTTATAGGAAAGTAAGATGCTAACCACTTTTAAGTAACATTCATAATGCGCCGTTTCAATGAATTTAATAACATGTTACAGATTTCAATGTATGTATTTAAATAGAGCGTACTTTTTTACCATCAATACACATATTTAAGATAGTTGAATAACGATTTAAGATAGTTTCTGTCTTGAGAAATCATAATCTCACAGGAACCCAAAGATAAAATCTTCAGCAGAAAGTGACAGCAATCTCTTAATCAGCACGCTAGAACAATTTCTTCTTTTTCATCTCATTTGGCTTCTGCCATTGCACATATAGTATTTCTGCTCAATCACAGAGTTGGTAAATATGGTGGTTGTGGGTCTAATGCCTCTTGGTCATACCAAGCCCAAATGAGCGTAGCTCTTTCAAATGAAGGCAGAAGAGTGCGCCTTTCGTTGTTAACGCGCACCGTTAAGGTGAAAGTATGACTTTGCACACATGACACAACCTTTTTTAGGGGGCGGTCGAACTCATTCATCCCTGCGCTAGTCAGAATTTTGATCCAAATTAGAGACCGACTCATCCCTGATTCAGTACCCTCAGAGGTATCATTTGTTATGGGAACTTGGAAGACTTTGCAGTTACGACATATTTAACGTGCCCCAACTGCCATTAGCCAACACGGTGGTTTTGGATGAGACGAGGAGAGAAATCGCTACCTTTCGGATACGAGACTGACGCTTTACCAACCAGGTTACCAAGCCCCCTGGTAAATATGTATATCATTGATGAAGGGACTGACAACAATACTGAATCTCTTGGAACGATATTTCATATACTGTTAGCCTACTACTTATGACACAGAAGACACTGGCGTTTTCGATGCATCCAGTTCAGGAAAGTTACACTTCTACTGTGAATTTACAAAGGCGGCTAATTTTACTACATGTTCTCTACTCATTTATTATTTTGCTCATCTGTGATTTCTATGACTGTTTAATTTTTCCCGTAAAGTTTCTAGTCATAGTTTCTTAAGAAATAATTTTTCTTTTATTATTATTTACCTCTAGCGTTAACTAATGATTTACGGTATTTTGAGTATGGAGCAAAAGACGAAATAGATAAGTCACAGTTATCTTTAAAATTCCTTCCACGGATTTTTTATTACCGTACAGACTAGAAGAAAATTGAAAATTACTGACTTCTTTCTGAGCATCTTGGATTTTCAAAGAATTTTATAAAAATATTTAAATAAAAAATGAATACTTGAAGTCAGACAATGAAAGTCGGATTCCTTTTGCATATGATTTATGTCTGAGATAAATTCGGGTTTTATTTTCGGGTTTTTTTTTCAATCGAAGCAAAACTCTTCTCACTCAGAAAAAAATGACTGGTGAAAAGACAACTTTGTGAAATTGTAAGAGAATGACTACCTTATATTCTGACAAAATCGAATGCCTGATATCCTTTGACATATTCGTCCGTTAAATAATATCTAAACTCCAGACGATTTTTTTTCTTACTTTTCATCATTTTTTAACATTAAAAATACAAAAGATTGACTTGTTTGAACTTGTTCCTTTTTTTAAAAAATCTCTCTATTTTATGGTTTGAGGGTAAGAAAGTAAATATGCAGCAGTTGCCTTTTTTTATGCATCGGTCGCAACATTCTTTCTTAGCTGTCTCAGATCTTTTTATTTTGTCCCTCTCCTATTTTTTGAACATTCAATCGTTATATAACAATCGTAACATGATATTCTTATATTCAACCATTTCACTTCAAACTTTGAATCGCATTTCTTTGGCAGCTATAAAAAACATGATATAATTGAGCAGAACTCTTATTATATCACTCCCTTCAGAAGGCATAAAAACAAGTTTGGAACTCTCCGTAAGATTGAAATAACCCTGTTTTTATGTAACTCCTATTCTTAATTTTGCATACTGTGAATGTTCATCTTTAATATCAAAAGAGAATTGCTTCTAAATAAGAAATGCTTAATTATTTATCTTCATTCTGTTTGTTAACAACTTGCTAAAAATAAACATGCACTTAATAGCTCTATATTTTAGGATTAGAATTTTTAAAATAATTTTTTATTAACTGAGAGCTCAAGTAAACAAGCAAAAAAGTTGAATGAACACAAACAACAGTAGAATGCATTCAACTGAATGATAATAAGCCTTAAATAATGTTACTTTTTTATTTTCTATAAAGCAAAATTTTTCTCTTGCATTCATTTAAATGCTTGTTTGGTTTAACATAACGATTCGAGAATGTTATTGTGTTGAAAATTCTGGTGAGAGAATTCAAATTAAATAAAAAGAATTTTGCTGCTAGTTACATAAATAAATTCCTTAAAGTTACTGATAACATTTGGAATTTAATTCGCATGAAAAATTTACTGAATTTCCAAAGATAAATATATACCAATTTTAGTTCTTTCTGTTCCATTGTAAGCATTTCTCAAATACAAAAACAAAATTCCATAAAACAAACAAATTCTACTTAAATCGATTTTTTCCCACCACTTGACTTAATATAAATTTAAAGGTACACATTTTGAATATTTCGCTTCATTTTTTATTTCACCAAAGAAGTTATTGATCTTTTATTCCTTTCTATAAAATTGATGAAAGAATTTGCAGAGTTATCTCATATCTGTCTTCGAAGAACTGAAATTCTTTTTTAATATAAACAAAGAAGGCTTATGAATGAAAATGTTGAATAATTCATTTTAAATAGATCCATTTTTTTGCTTAAATTGTTTTTCATAAAAGCAAATTTACTGCAATAATTTTATTTACAAAGCAATTGAAATTAGAATTTGTGAAATTATTTCCCAATTCCTAATTTTCATGTTTTTGTAAAAAAAAAAAAAAAAAAAAAAATCATTTTACAACTGTAACTAAATGGTTGTTTTCACGAACTGTTATATGAGAATTTATTTATGAAGAGAGTTGTATTACAGAATGAACAGTGTCAATTTTTAAGCATAGGTATATCTCTAAAAGTGTTTAGATTTCCCTAAAAAATAAAATGAAGTCAAAGAAATAACTTTTCCCACTTGGAGACATCTACTTTTTAACTAATGAGAAGAATGTAATTCATTATTTTTCTTTTTGCGCAGACTGGGGGAAAAAGAATAAAAAAACGTAATTTACTCACTCAGTATATTATGAACAAAAGTAAGGTCACCACATTGAAATGTAACCATAATTTGATAAAAAAAAGAATATTTTATCTCTCATTTTTTCTGTATTCATATTTTTTATTACTCGGATATTATTGAAATTTTTCATATTTCATTTTCTTAACGTTTGTTGTCATTTAAATATTTCTTTCCTAACAGCAACGAAATCTATTAGAAATGAAATATTTAAGTGACAAAAATCTGTTATTGCTCGTTTTTGTTACTTTTTTGTTTCCTTTTGGGTGTGATGTTTTTTACTTCTTTGATTTCTGGCTACTTTATATTCGACTGTCTGCATATGAAATTTGGTTTCAATACGTTTTAAGATTTTGTCTGCAGTTGCTTTCAAACATGAAATATCTTTTTATAGTCAACTCATATTTAACTTTCATTTAAATGCCAACCTCAAGGAATATTGCAAAGAACAAATTTCTTTAAAATTTCATGTAAATAAAAATGGATTAGTTTAGATGTCAGAATCAATGATCAGGGTTTAAAGTATCCGTTATAGTTCTTCATGTGTAAAAGCATTATAGGGATTAAAACGTTCACTCCCACTATCCTCGCCTGATTTCAAGACCATCTATCTAATTAGAATTCTTTGCTATCTTTTAACTGTAGTAGAAAAGGTGCCATCTACTAACTTAGATGGTTTGGTCCAAGAAAAGAACGAAATCTACGAGTTATCTCGTAGTCAACTTTTGATTTTGATACTTATTAATATGCAAACACTTTTTAAGAAAAAGAGATTCCGATTTTCATCGAAATTGATATGGACAGATTGAATGAATGCTGAAGGTTTGAAAAAGAGCAGTGAAAGTTGTAGATACTAAAAAGAATTGAAAATTATAAAATTTATCATAACAATCCAAAACATCAGAAAATGATATTCACTTGGTCAGTCAGTTGATGTTCTTCCACCTTTTATTAAGATTTAATCTGAGGGATTGAAAAATTTCAGGGACATCTTAGCTGAATGCCTGAGTGGCCAAATTAAAATGTACGCATCTTTTTGATAAATGTGGACAAATTTTAATAATATAATCATAAGATGATCAAAATTAACGCTCTTTATAAAGTAAGAAAGAAAAAAAAATGTTACAATTTTCTTAGGTGTGACGATTTTGGGTGCAACGTTCCTGGGAGATCAGGAGCGTTGCAAACTTCTTTCCAAGAATCAATAAAGTTAACTAAATTGGATGGCGTCAAAGGTCTGGTAAAAAAAAAGGACTAAAGTGACTACAAGTGATTCCCATTCTTTCTCAGATGAGGAAAATAACATGAAAAGACTTTAACTGTGCCTGACAATCCTGTTTGGCCAGATCAAGGATTAGATTTATTGGCATCAATTCGCAATTCATCAATTTTTGAATGATGCGGAAATACGTTCGTACAAAATAATGTTGACAAAATGAAAAGATAAATGAGGCTAAAGAATAAAATAAAAATTACGTAAGGGCATATGGTTACAAATGCCTTTCGTAAAAACTAGACAACTGGTCAGATAACGCACATTACACAGAAGCAGGTGATCAACAACATTTTATTTGCAAGTTGCGAAAGCGAAAATTACAAACGGTGGGGAAATAATGCTTAAATAGTTACCCAAAACTTTCTCTAGCCACACTGACAGAGCCCCAACTTTATACAAAATGCAATATAAAATCAATTATTCAAAAGTATCCTCTTAATACTCATGTTCTCCTAATTAGTCTTTTTTCATATGAAACAGGAGTTTTGTTAAGATTGTTTTTTTAATCTCGAAAATTATTACTCATTAGAAATGTAACTGAAGAAGGCTGGCTTTATTCACTTATAACAAGACTTTTTTCGCCTCTATATAAAGTTTGTTATCTTATGCATATAAGTGATTATTTGTTATTAGAATATGCATGGTAGCTTCTCGATAGAATGATACAAATTATAGGATATTTCAAAACAGTATCGAATGTTCACGTATTCATTTTACAATTTTATAATACAATTACGATATTAATAATTTTGAACTAATATCTCGGAATCTCAAACAATTTATAAAAGAAATGATATAAAGCATCGGTATTTATTAACAAACAATCATGCTTCAGAAAATGTTGATTTCAGCTCTCCGGCTAGAATATATTTCTTGGCACACAAATAAAGCTGTTTACCTCAATAACTGGGCAAATTATTTGGGGAGTTTAATGAATACTTAAATCCCTTTATAATCAAAGATCCAAATAAAGAAAAAGTGTTAATTTTGGACACTACAAGAACATATTTTTCATTATTATTTTACTAAGAAAAGTATTTTCATAACTGAAAATCCAATCTTTTTTAAAATTAAGTTAAACAGTTAAATTGTAAAATCTAAAAGCACATTTCCTGTAATAATCATGTAAAATGTTTACAGTACCATTACCAATAAACAAGATTTTACTTACAGCCAATCGCATCAGAAACAGCATGTACAAAGATTCATAGAATTATTATTGCATAATGAATGCATGTAACTACTTCAGTTTCTTTTTCTCTTCCTTAACAGATATTTTCAGATACGCTATATTTATTTCTAAATATTTTTGCATGGTGTTTATTAAATTTGTGGACAAAAACAGAGTATGTTCTAGACAAAATAAGTCAAACAAAAATTCTATAGGAATTTAAAAATTTCACATATATCTTTTTTATTTTGAGTTACGAGAAATACTGTCACTCACTCCAATTTCGTTTCTGCTTATTCCTGTTCAGAGAAGTTTTAAACTTGATAAAATGCACTGTATTATTCTGAGAGACATCAAAAAGATCTATTGTTTATAGCATCTATTATGGATGAACCATCCGAAAAGCGGTAGTTTAAAATTTTTGTGGCTGACATGTCACCCACGCATCTAACAGAATGTTGAAAGATGTATCCATAACTTCTTTTCATAAAGGGTAGATAGACCGATGACTGTAAGCAATACATTTTGAGATAACTCACGAAAAAACTCTTATTTTTTAAACAAAAAATAGTCTTTCACTTTCCTTGTTTTACTACATATATTAGTAAAATTTATGAAAGAACAAATTCAAACCACGATATTTCGAATAGTTTATTAGCAAATGCATAAATTGATATTAATGGTTATCTCAAATACACTGATGGAAAAAAATCCCAACACCAAGAAAAATTTATTGTACAGTAATGAAATTTTAGGAATATATTTGTCTAGGTAACATATTTAATTGATTAAAGTTTCAAGATCACAGGTAGAGCCATTGGCGAGAAGAGCCATTTCAAATGTGAAATGTTGGTACATTAGTAACCGGTGTAACCGCCAGAATTTTGAATGAAAGCATGCAAACGTGCATGCATTGTGTCGTACAGGTGTCGGATATCAGTTTGTGGAATGGAGTTCCATGCCTGTTGCACTTGGGCGGTCAATGCAGGGATGGTTAAAGCTAGTTGTGGATGACGCTGGAGTTGTCGTCCAATGATGTCCCATACGTGCTCGAGAAAGATCTTGTGATCTAGCAGGCCAAGACAACATTTCGACACTCTGTAGAGCATGTTGGGTTGCAACAGTGGTACGAGGGTGAGCGTTATCCTGTTGGAAAGCCCCCCCCCCCTGAATGCTGTTCATGAATGGCAGCTCAACAGATTGTATCACTAGACTGACGTACAAATTTGCAGTCAGAGTGCGTGGGATAACCACGAGAGTGCTCCTGCTGTCATACGAAATTGCTCCTCAAACCGTAACTCCAGGAGTAGGCCCTGTGTGTCTAGGCCGCAGACAGGTCTTTAGCAGGCGTTCACCTGACCTCCTTCTAACCAACAAACGGCTATCACTGCGACCAAGGTAGAACCGGCTTTCATCAGAAAACACAACAGATCTCCACTCCGTCCTCTAATGAGCTCTAGCTTGACACCACTCACGTCGCAAACGGCAGTGGTTTGAAGTCAGTGGAATGCCCTGTGCAGGGCGTCTGGCTCGGAGCTGTCCTTGAAGTAACCGATTTGTAACAGTTCGTTGTGTCAATGCGGTGCCAACTGCGCTCGAATTTCAGCTGCAGACGCAGTACGATTAGCCACAGCCATACGCCGAATACGACGGTCTTCCCTATCAGTAGTACCACGTGGCCGCCCGGAGCCTGGTCTTCTTGAGGCAGTAACTTTCCTTGACCACTGCCGCCAATA
>JAPMOQ010022984.1:2493553-2519144 GCA_026543055.1 Argiope trifasciata
TTTTTTTGATTTTCTAAGTAAAAATTACTCATGGATTATGGGTACTCATGGGTTATAGAAAATATACAATTTAAATGCAAAACTACGGCTTCCTGACTTAGGGGTAGTGTGTCTTCCTAGTGTTCTGGGCGTCCCAGGTTCGAGTCCGGGTTCGGGCATGGTTGTTATTGTATGTTCTATCTGTGAGTAGTGTGAATGTGCCTCCCTGTAAAAATGGGTTGTACAAGTGAATGTGAAGCATGAAGTAGCTAAGTCGTGTTCTTGGCCCTAGTTGGCGCTACTGAAAAACAAGGGACGCTAATTTAGGCTTAAAATCGCTGACAGAGGTCAGTGGGTTGGTCAATGACAAGTGCCATTGAAAAAAGCAAAATAATGTAAGTTTAGCCTGATTTTTATGTAAGAAATAAAATAATAAAATTAACGAACACGTTTTAAAGGTCATCCATGCAAGTGTACTAAACAGAAACAGCTATATTTTTTATTAAATATCTGGATACTAAGAACAAATTTGTAAAAAATTCAGTTGCAGACGGAATTAATTTTAGAAATCCAAAATTTTAATTACATACTGCTAAAGACTTCACTGTGGGGTTCATTTTGTGTAGAGAGTAGATGGTGTGTAAAATTCAATCAGCAGGCTTCAGAAGAAAACAGCAACACTAAGACAGCATAAAGATCACAAATACATGTAGCTAAGACGAACACATAGCAGCACTCAAAACAACAGTATCCCACAAGTAGTGATAACGTCCACAGCACAAAAAGCGGCCAGACAGGATTCAGCTGGAGAGGGAATCATCGCAGCTTAGCTCTACGGTCTCTTCAGTGGACTGAACACGCTCTACTCGCATTAAACAGCTCTAGTTGTATTAGCTGCCGACTCACGACTTCTCACAATTGACTACTACACACGGCAGTAAACGGTTCAGCACTCAGCCCTTGCTTCGCTATTCTCTCGAAAACTCATTACTTGCCTGAGCCGCCGACTGCAATTATTGGCCCGACCAACTCTGGACGACTCATAGCTTCAGAGTGCTGGCCTTTTGTAGTTCCCTCGAGTTGGGGTTATAAGCTTTTAGGCCAATCAGGCATATCTCAGTTCCTAATAGACGGAGCGTGAAAGTTCTCAAGGTTTCGAGTATTATCCATTTTGTCGAAAAAGTCGAAAAGCTCTTACTCTGACAGTATTCTTGCTGAGAAGAAAAATTACAGGTTTGTAGCAATATGTTTTAAATTTTTGATGAATATTTAACATTTGAGAATTACTTATGAACATCCACTGTGCTCTTAATTTCTTATGATATAATTTTGTGCGGCTTGCACTTTTGAATATTTTTTTTTTTTTACTGCCAGGATTTTTAAAGTTGTTCTGTCTTTTTAGGGCATTAATAAAAACATGTTTTAATTTTTTTTCATTATTTTTTACATTTCAGTGTTTAACATCCAGAGTTCTTGTTAAAAAATACCGGCATACGAGATCACCGTTCACAGGAAAGGAATAATTTCTGGTTCAAGGTATTTTGAGTTATGTGCTCCCAAAATATAGGAAAATAGTAAATAATTGAAATAATAATAATATTTCAATAGTAATAATATAGTAATAATAGTAAATAATTGAAAATTGATGATAAATTTAACTTTTCAAACTAAATAACACACATTTTTGATATTGGAATATGTTCTCCATTACAAAAAATAAGCAAATAGTGTTGGAACGGTACTTGTTGCCCGGTAATCCCAAGCATTCGATAGACCAAGAAGAAAAGAGAAAATAACTAATAACAGAAGAGAAACAATAGAAATCCATTTAATTGTATTGGGAAAATATTCTAAAAGACCTATTCAACCATTATAACATTTTGTTTGCGGCAGGTTTTGCCTAGAACCAAAGCACGTGGCATGATGAAAGGGGTCGGTTGAACATCAGGTGTCTGTTGCGCACACCACAACTGTTTTCTCTTCTTTTCTTAGACTTTCAAGCGTCAGTGATTATCGTGCCACAAATACTGTCCTAACACTGTTTATTGTATTCTGCTATGGAGAACACTTTCTGATTAAAAATAGTTCCTGTTGCCATTTGAAAATTTCGAAATTTGTCTCCGCACCCGTCACTGTTAAACCTTAGCTGTTGTTTTTCGGAACGTTAGTTACGGTCTCATGTATAATATTTTTATAACATATTTAATTTAATTATTTTATTACACATATAATGATTTTAAAACTGAATACATATTTACATAGACTGATAAACATTTCCCTCAACATAGAATCAAGAATAATTAAAACAAATTAGTCTTGGCAATAAACTTTGAGAATATTAAAATACCGTATTTGCACACGGTAAACGAAATTGCGCAAAAACTCAGAAATAATGTCTGAAGGAATGACTGAAAAGTTGCTTACAAAATTCCATCCATACAAGCAAACACGAAAAAAGTCAAGTTAAGCACAAATTGATGAATATATGCAAATTTATAAATTTAATTTCAGATTTCAAATTCCAATACTATAAATTTGTCAGACAATAATATTATCTTTATCTAACAATAAACAAGTTGTTTAAAAATATACAATAAATTTAATAATTAATAAGAGCTAGTTAAAACTATATAATTATTGAAATGGAATGTGTCGTCTAAAGTCATAAAATTATTTGAAATATTTTTTTGTTAACTAGGCCACTTATTATGCAAATAAACATTACTGAAATAGATAAAAAGAATCACAATTTTCATTCCCTTGTATGGATTTCAGCTGATAAAGCAACTATGATTCGCGTTTCACCTTAATAACCATGAATTTTAATTTATTTTAAGAACTAATTACAACGAATTCCTATAATTCATGAAAAATAGCTTTCAAAAACAATTTTTGAAGCGCATTAATTCAAAGTAGAATTAATGCGCTTCAAAATTAATTAATCAAAATGTATATTAATTAATAAGATCTTATATTAATTAATAAGAATGATAAATGGTAAATCTAACTGTGAGTTGAACTGGAGAGAATCTGCCAGCTAAACGCTGCCTACATATTTTGATCACTTTTAAGAATTATAATGAAAGTTAATAGATTATAACACCAATTAAAATACACTCTGATGAGGAATAATAATTTTATAGAAAATATCTGTAGGAAATTATAATTTTTCAAGCATCATGGTATCTGAGTATTTGGCGAAGGAATTGAAGAAATCAAGAAATTTATCTTTACTCATCTTTTTAAGTGTTATATTATTTTTGAGAAATTGAGGCAACATGTCAGGTCACATTGGAAATGACTTCTTGAAATTCAAAATAAAGCATGTAAATTAATCTTCCTATTTAAATACATTTTTCTGCAAGATTTCATACTTAGCATGCGAAAACCAAAGAATATCCTAATTTTTTAAAGATTAGACGGAATTTTAAATGTTAAGAATTTGTTGATTAAAAAAATGAGCTTAGTATTACCACATACCAGAGAAAAGGGTATTATGTTGATAAATTAGACAAAACAGTGAAATTTATCTTTCTTGATCGGTTTTAAACAATACTGTTAACAAAGTTATAATTGACAGTGTCTTTATTTTTATTTGCATTTCTGTTGCTAATTACGAGATTTATGTAAAGTTATTTCATATCCTTATTGCATTTTTTCATCAGACGTAATATTAGAATTGAATGTTTTCCATCAAGCAATTTAGGAAATATATTTATTAAGAATATTATTTAATGTTTCAGGAAGCTTAACTTCTCAATATCATTAAAAATCTTAAACTGACATTGTCTTTATTTTTACTTGCTTTATTTTTAAGAGGTTTATGTAAAGTTATTTCATATCCTTATTGCATATTTTCATCAGACGTCTTTGAGAAAAAGGTTCTAAGAAAGTAAAAATTAAAACAAGTTAAAATTTTTTTTAAATACTGGATTTTTTAATGCTGGATTCACCTATTTTTTGCAATTTCGATGTCTGTTGTTTCTTCAATAAAAACATATTTTGTACTATTTGCAGGGAAATTGAAACTTAGATTTGATTATTTAGATTTTATTAGTGTAAATAGAATTTATTAATGAAACCTGCCATGATTTCTTGGAACATTTAATTACCAGATGTGAAACGCCAACTGTAATGATTTAATATATACTTTCAAAGATAAATCTTTCCAGATTAATATATTTAAAGAATACCATTTCTCGAAATAAAGCTGAAATTTTATAGATAGTTCACATTACCTTAAAAAAAAGCAATCATTTCTAATTTGTCCTCAATTTTTAGGTTATGAAAGTCTTTAGCATATTAGATTTTTCATAGCTATTTATATACAGCTTATCCTCATTCGCTGCATGGTAAGCACAGATTTGAGAATTCAAAATAAGGATTTTTTTAAATTTAAACTTTCATGTTTTTACTCTTATAAAGCGTACTCTTAAACATATTTTACATTTAAAGAGTTACATTTTTAAACTGGAAGTGCGTTTTTGGATGCCTAAATACATCTTATCACTTTTAACAACCAGAAAACATTTGACAAAGAAATATAACTCTATGGTAATCTGAAATTTGTCGACCAACAAACAGATATCTTATTTTGATGCTGTTCGTGGTCGCGCGAGACAAATCATTCCTTTAAAGAGTTCTCGAATCTTCGATTAAAGTCCCGTTTCATTCTTTGATATTATTTTTGGTGCCTTTTTTGTTTCTTTCGAATTCCCTGGGCGAATATAAATCGGAACTTCTCATTTCAGAGGGAATAATAACGCTCCGCAACTGCAGAATGAGCCAAGAATTCCCAACTAGCACCAGGCTGTATATAAATCTCACTTACACAGGGAATTCTTTCTCCCCGTTTAAAATGCAGAAGGGGAGCTCTTATTATTTCTCGTCTAAAAAAGAGAGTTTGCTTTTGGTCACTGGCAGTGTCCCTGACGGCAACTTCCATTTACGGCACACGCATTCGAACAGCAATGTTAATTCGCATTCCAGATAATTTTGTGCGCTGAATAGTAATTTTCTATTCCGAATATTGCACTCGCTTGTTGAATGGCGTTCATTCAATTCCAAACTCTGTTATTACATGAGCTAAAAAGGAAATTTTGCAGATTCTTTCGTTTCGCCGACTTCACTTCGTTACAAATCGGAAAAATTCGGAGCCGGAGAAAGATTTTCGACCGTGTGAATAAGTTATTGTAAATCACTCGCTTCGCCGGTTTTCTATTAACTTCATTTGACCGATGTTTTTTGCCTTAACAAAGGAGCTTCATTTGCAAGTTTTTCTCAAGTGTGGAGCATTATTTTTTAAAAGTCTTTCGGTTGAATGTAACAGTTGGGAGGTGTAGATTAAGTATGGAGCTCCAGAAAAAATTTATTTCTCTATAAAATGACGTCGTTTGCTATTTATTTATAAACAAGTCCCTAAAAATCTAAATGGACCAATTAAACGCTTGTCAAAATATTTGTTGTTATAGAATTGACTCCTATTTTTATAATTTTTCTTCATAAAAGTTTTACTTTGGTAAATAAATTATGTACAACTAAATTAAGATGGATTGGTAATTTTTCAATATCTTATGATAATGAATAACGTAGCTTTATGGAACATGTATAATACTCAGCATTCATACTACTATTAGCAAAAGTATTATCATATTTCTTTAACCACAACTATTTTTAAATAAAATAAGTGTCTATTAAATTGTCTATTATCTTTTGCAGTTGATTTATAAATGTAAGATTTCTATTGAGATCTGATCTGTTGTTTCTAGTTCTCAAAGTACAGAGCAGAATACAATGACAAAGATTACATTTTTAATTTGAAAAATAGCATATTGATACTTTAATAGGAATTGATAATTTCTTAGTTTTGAATGCTTATTCGGAATTTAACTTATTGATTTAATAAGCATTGAGCATGCTTACGAAATTCAACAGATGCACTAATATGTCCTAAATCAATAATTATTTTTAAAAAGTTTTTTTTGTGTGTATGTGTGAATGAGTAACTAAATATTTTGAAGGTTATCTGCTGTAAAAACCAGAGCGCATGAAAATTGAATACAAACTTATACAAAAATTATTTTAAAATATATAATAAATATATAAATAACTCAAAATAAATTATATATGGCTGTTAGATGTTGTACTAAGTGAAAAAAATCCCGAAAGGCATGCGGGATTCGAGAAAATAAAAAAATAATTCATCATTAAAGAAATCTTACAATCAATAATTGATAAACTTTATACAAATTATATATGGCTGTTAGACGTAATATTATTTGAAAAAAATTCCAAAATTCATGCAGGATCCGATGGTATAAAAAATTATTCATTTTTCAAGAAATCCTTTTATAAATTCATTGTTTAACAATCAAACACAAATAAATCAAGTAAAAAAAATAACTAGTTAAAAATCTCAATGGATAAAACGAAATCTCATGAACGAAAATGAAATTTCATTTCATCGACTTTTTCTTTTTATGATTTTAACCTTACAAAGTTTCTTCTTCATTGTTTAAAGTTGGCTGGTAATACCGATAAAATACTATTATTTTAATTATTATTATTCCTTGCTTGAATCAGGTTGTACAAATACAACCAAAGCATTTTTCACGGAGCTAGAGTGAAATAACATTCCACAGTCATTAAATAAAGTGTATTCAAGCATCGAATTAAAAATATAACATGTTTAGATGTATGGCCTTTTTAAGTGCATTTTCAAATTGACATGAAATAAATGAACAAAAATGATTAAAGTAATGAAATATCTCACAGTGATGGAAAGAAATGCATTACTGCAAGTGGAAAAATCTTGTAATTTTGAGATTAATATTTGTATTCATCTATCTACAGTGTGAGCAAAAAACAAGTTACCCACTTCAGAGGACTCTAAAATGCTTTTTATAGAGTCAAATGAGAAAAAATTTTAACTACAATTTGCACCGATGATGCGCTTTATATTTATTAAATTTTTTAAAAAAATTATACCACAATTCACCATTAGATGCCGTTGTAATACTCGCAATAGGGTTTATAGTTACTAAATAAAGTAAAATGAAAATTGTTAAATATATCCTTCTTCATTTTCAATAATATGCTCTAATTAGAGAACCATCTTTTCTATAGATGACTGAAGTGAGTCTGCTTTAATATTAAGAATATGAAGCCGAAAGTTGTCCTCCTGATCTAGTAGAGATGAAAGCTTTCGACGCTGGATACTGTCCTTCAAATAACCCCACAACCAAAAGTTGCAAGGGCTGATGTACGGCAAGCGAGGAGGAAATGATATTGGGAAATGACGGCTGATAACTCGTGCTTCTTTGTATTAACAATCGCTTTATAAGGCAATCAACATGAGGTGGTGCACCATCCTGCATGAAAATTATTTCTTGAAGACATTCACGTTATAGAAGAGTTGGCATTATAAAATCGCTCATCATATCATGGTACCATTGTCCTGTGACGGAACAGGTTTGGATTCCTTTTGAAGTTATATCTTCAAAGAAATACGGTTCAACGATAAAAGTAGCTGTAAACTCACACCATAGTGTCAATTTGTCAGGATGCAAGGAATGTTCCGGAATAATGTGAGCATTCCCCTCTGCCCATTTCAACAATTGTGGATGTTAGTTTGCCTATTGACGCAAAAGTGGTTCTCATCACTCCACAGAATGCTCCATGGACAAATTGTGTCAACCACTATTCGGGCAAGGAACTGAAGTGCAAAAATTTTACGGACCTGTAAGTCAACGTCCTACAGCAGGTGCACATACTTGTATGGATAAAAAAAGGCCAACTTTGTCATACGGTTTTCCATGCAGTTGAACATGGCATATCCAGATCATTTGACAAAACTGGCAAACTCACACTATTATGCAGAGACTGACTACTGGCTTCAACCAGGGCGGTCGCAACATTTTCAATGCTGGAAGACGGAATTTTGTCGTCCTCTACTAGGAAAAATGTCAAGTCGCCCGGCTTTTGTTCAAATTAACGCATCATCTTGCGTATGGACCACTTCATATCACCTTGATAAGACGACATTATTTTTGAGCTGCAACAGAGTTTTCCTGGTTCTGGTAGAATAATTTCACCAGTAGCACTTTTTTCTTGCAACGTAGGCATGACGAACAGAAAAGAAACAAAAGTTGAAGCAGAATCCGCCTTCTTGTTATCCAAAGAAAATGATAATAAGCATGTGCTGTAATGCAAACTATATTTCACATTTTCAATGTACTCAAATAAATACCAAATGTGTTACAGCATCATCTTTTAGTTAATTTTCGTACTAAATTAATAAATGTAAAGTAACATCTGTTCGAATTTTATCTTATTTGGACCAGCAGAAAGCATTTAGAGCCTTCTGAAGTGGGTAACTTATTTCTTGCTACTAATTGCAGATAATTTAATGAAATATAAGGCACAATAGCAATTATAAAAGAATCTATGAAAAACAGTTACAGAGAATACAGATGTCAGATTCTTAATTGATGTAAAGCAAGTAGCAAAATTATTAAAAAATGGGATTTGTGCAAATCTTTTTGATATTAAATACTACTTAGACAAAATGAAAGAATTTTGAAATTCGATAAGAATCACATAATACTCTCTTGGAAATTCTTTATAATTTCCAGGCGATTAATTTAAAAGAGCTAAATTTAATATCAAACAAATACGTTGGAAAATTAGTTTGCTTGCTTTGCAGCAAATATTTCTTTAATAAGATTTATTTCAGTTGTGACAAAAATTTAAGTCTCTCTTTTTAATTTCAGATAATTTTTTTTCTTTATCGTGTCTTATGGAATAGAGCACTGTTCAACATCGAATATGCAACTACTGTTTAAGGATCCAGATGAACATTTTTGTGGTATAAGTTGCCCGCTTGTGCAATTGGGTTAAAATCTGTTAAGTCAGATTACCAATTCATTTTAGTCATATCTTTGGTTTCCAAACAATTTGAAGTCAGAGATATCCCGTGTAGGGTAGCTCTCATTAATAAAATACCAGAAATAATTGAGAACTTTTAAATTACCTTTTATGGAAATTTATGCCAAAGCCAAAACTTCTGAAGCTAATTACTTGAAATATCATTCGATGTGAAGATTTTTCAATCTTCCATGGCGTTAAGAGAAGGCAAATTATTTCAGAAACCCCTTTTTTCTTTCAAATAAAAATGCGTCTGAATTCAAGTTAGATTATACCTGAATTCCTTAAGAAAGTTTGATTGACTTTTTTATTCATGTTAAAGACATAACTTTAAAAAGAACTTTTTGGATAATGATGTGGGTGAGCCACATTGTAAAATTTTTCTTGTATCCAGCATAATCATGTAATTCCATCAATAGGGAAAGACCGTAAATACCCATCCAATGAAGGCATGGAGCCCATACAAACTGATACAATATCATTGTGAAGCTTCTCTTCCTTTCGTAAAGTGAATTTTCGAATACTCGAAGCACATGCTTTTTTCTTTAAAGAAACTCTCCTAGATGGATTAGAGAGACAAGGAGATTTTTAAACAACAATCATAGGATGTCCGAGCATATATTTGCTCAATACTTATCAGATAAGTCTATATTTCTTTTACAAAACAACCCTTAAGATGATAGGCTACCTTTAGATATTTTTTTCGGGAGATGGGAAAATTTTTCTTTTCTTTGAAAGTGAAATTTTAACCTTCCAATATTCTGAATAACTGAATTAAGGTGATCTTAGGGAATAGAGTGTTAAAATCATCTTTCAGGAACAGATCTATGACTTACTTTTCTGTAACATCCTGAGGGCCTAAAACCAATTTTCCGGTTGTAACTGCATGTTTTTTTCAACTAACAATGACAGAAAACTAAGTGTGCAGTTGGGTTTTTCTTGAAAATTCTGGGAAATTCCTCTTTGATGTTTGTATATTTCCTGGAGTTTAAAAAATAAGCTCTTTTTTTAGCTTTCACACTATTAATTTCTTTAATTTTTAACAGGAGAACAGGAATCGACTGAAAAAATCTCGTAATCATTTCAAATCTATGCGTCAAAGGCCTTCATTGTAAAACATGTTATCTGTTTTCAATATGCATTTTTCATATGTAATCTGAATCTAATTTTACATAAAGTTGCAATATATATAAATAGTTATACCACTAATATTAAATCGAATTTTCATTAGAAAGAGCATTTTCCATGAATGTGCATAATTTTTGCAAAAAAAATATTTATTGGAGTTTTACGGCTGTTTGATTCGGCACGCGTTGAGAAAATCAAAATTTAGATTTTGATTATTTGAAAATAATTTTAGTAAGATTTGAACCGTCCAGAATATTCAAATTAATTTACTAAATCAAAGACAAATTCAAAGCTACATAAGACTTGTATTGGAGCCAATTCCGTACTTTTGGTCCTAAGTTGAATGATGCGAGTCCAAATCCCACTGTCCAAAATTCCATACCATATCGATACTTGACATTATATTGAAAAAAATCACATCTATATGCCTATGAGATTTCCCTTATCTAAAGCATCCACTCATGATCATATCAACAGAAACGTTATGAATCGATTAATACTGTCACAGACTCTTTACAGACTACAAAAATCATACAACATTACTGAAATAAGAAGATATTTTCACTTATCATTAAATCATTCATTATCAACATGAATTCATAATCATGCTCATTTAATGTTTGAAAAGTTTAGCATTTATTCATATACCAACTCTGAAATTAAAAGGGATTTAATGAATGTAAACATTGCATTTGCTGCAAAACATTTCTCAATGTAATATTTATGCATATTTGGTGGAAGGGTTTTGAATGTACCGAAGCAGTTTTCAAAGAAATATTTATTAAATCCTAATTCGAAGATACCAAATACTTTGAGAAAAAGTGCAGGAAGTTAAAGGCATTGAAGCTCGCTCAAAGTTAAAGGCATTTGATACAGTTTGATATGCCTGGAGCAAAATTTTTTTGCATTCCTACCTGCTTGTAAGTTACGAATTTGTATACACCGTATCTGATTTTGTTATCAAAAGTCGTTTTCATCATCGCTATTTGATGATTTTAAAGATTTTTATATATCAATTCTACGCATTTTTCCTCCATACATTTTAGTAATCACACTAGTTTTTCTTACATGAAGTATAAAAATATTCTTCCGTGCTTGGAAATTATTAATGATAGTGACTGTATTTATATATATTTAGTATTCTAAAAGAAAATTTCCGATTGCACGTCATAATGCACAATTCCTTTAAGAATATCCTCGTTATAGTATATTTTAATGATGCATTCTAGATTTTAATGATAGAATATTGTAGAATTTCGGGAACTCATTAGAAATCCTTTTGCCTTAGCGATTGGGCTGCAATTATGATGATTCTCCTACTCAAAGTTTTTTTTTTTAAGTTCATTTCCGTATAACAACCATATGCTAATTGTTTATTATAAAAAAGAGTGATGCAAGCAGGTTTGCTACAATATGCGTTTATACTTATAAAATCCACATTTATGCTTGGAAGGAATTTCTTTTGAACTTGTGATGATATATAAAGGAATTTCAATCGTAATTTTCATAATTTAAAAGAAACACAACTTTTTGCTTGAAAAAAATTATTTTATTTACCACATAAAACAAGACTGACTAATATTTTAACGAATGCGAACTGATTAATAATGTTATTTTACTTTTCCTTCCTTCGCACAATGAGCCTAGCACTAACACTTTAGCTTTCAGGACTCCTAGGCTATGAATATAATTAATCTAAATAAGGATTCGCTGCAGCATCCCACGTTAAGTTCCTCAAACTTACCTAGGAGGAATTAGCATTTTTATCATTGATCGGTCTTTTATTTACTCATAAGAATCACATCCATTACCATTTCAAGAAAAAAAAGAATGTAAATCAGCGATAAAATGATAGGATATGTTACTAACTAAGCTAGCTTAGCAAATAACGAAACTAAAAATTGAAATCGAAAATAAACCTTATTTCGGGTTCAACAAGATTAAAATTTAAAAAAATAAAAAAAGCTAATAAAAAACTATGATTGTATTTAGTGATCGCTAATGCTGCTATTACGAAAATATTGATGAATCTAAATAAATTAGCAATATAGGATAATTAAAGAGGAATACAATAGAATCAAAATTGCAACAAATAGAAAAAAAATCTGCCATGAAGACTTTTTCTAGGGTCACCCACAGGCAAGGAATCAAAATAAGGGCAAATAATCAAAATAGTCAATTGTTCAACAGTATTGACCCCTCATGACCCGAAATTCCCCAAAAATTAAGGCCAAAGAAATACACCAATTTAACAGCAAAGACACAAAACAAAACAGCATTAAAAACATCATCAAATAAAGAATATATATATACACAAATACATAAAATAAACCTACATAAAAATATTCAATCATTAATTATTCAATCCAATAATTAAGAAAACAAAAAGGAAAGAACATACCAGCAACAGGCTAAGAAATTTTAACTATACTATCCCATCCGCAATTCGATTTGAATAGTGTGGAAAAAATAATGATAAATGCTGGTTCTGAGTGCCATCTATTCAGTTAGTAAAACGAATACAATAGAATCAAAATTACAACAAATAGAAAAGGAATCCGGCCTAAAGAAATTAAAATCAAAATTTTTTTTAAAAATTAAGAATTTTTTTAAAAAGATTAATTAAATTTTGGAATTATTCTTTTGGATTTACTTTTTCGAGAATTCTTTGTTTTTAGGGGTTGGGGAGATATACTCAATTAAATTAAATGAATAGAATTAAAATTAAAGCAATTTGTAATAATAAGACTTCATTTATAAAAGCAATAAATAATTTTACTAGAAAATTTAAACAATAATGATTTTCCCCAAAACGAATGCAATATTCATAATTTAATAAAAAAAATAATAAATGATGAAATATTAATTCTTTAATTTAAAAAAAACAGACCCGTTTGCTAACTAAATGGAGAAATCCTTTGTAAATAATTGCTACAATTTATTTGAAAATATGCTGTTCCTTAAAAATCTACATAGATTTTTAAAAAATTTAACTTTTTTCCACATTTTATCCTTATATTAATAAAAAAATGTTATGATATGTTATATGTTATTATATTATTATATGTTAAGATTATTATATGTTAAGATTAAATTCTTTTTTCGTAAACTTCCGTCCAAACCTAAGAAAATACCTTAATTTTTAGGTTTTTATACTTCAAATTTCTGTAAACACGAAACATTATTCTTGAAAATTTTTCTTATTTTTAAAGTTGTGATATACATATTTTATTCTTTATTGAAATCAGAGATATCCAAAGTAATTATGCATGATAAAAATTTAATTGCTTGCGCCAAGCAATTAAAAAATGCACCACGTTTCTTGATTTTAAATTATTTATGCTGTTAAAGGGGAAAAAAAGAATTCGGTAAAATAGATTACTTTTTGAGAGTGGACCATTAGGTTACAGAGTTTCATAATTTTAAAGTTTTTATTTCACTTACAAAAAAATCAGTATTATATTTAACTATTATTTAGCAGAAAATTTTTTTAAAAAGTCTGCTGAAAATTACTCCAAGTAATAAATGGCATTAAACACAAGAGTAAAAGTTGCAATGAATAATAATTAGAATATAATTTACTATCATTTAAAACTGCGTTTGCTTCATTACATGATTTAAGCGTTCTTTAACTCTGAAAATTTTTTAGTTTGGAAACAAAATTATTCCCTCCACAACTGAAAAAGAGTTCTCAACATTTCAATGATGAATACCGATAATAATTTTTCTACTGGTTTATAAATCTTTTCATCAGCAAAGAAAACCAATTTTTATAACTAGAAGAGAGTTGGATGAAGTGTTTTCCATTCATCTAGCTTTAAAAGTATTCCTTGCAGTTTTGCTAATAAATTCCGTCTTAGTATCTTACTTTTCCTGTTTATAGAAAACGAGTAAATCAGTGCAGATGGCAGAGAAAACTAATTTTCCGAAATTTGGCGAGAAGACCTTCTTTGATTTTCTTTTCAACGCTGTTTGCATTTTCCGAAGCAATGAACTCAGATTCTTTTTAAGAATCAGAGGTAAATCCCTACTGCTAGCTTTGGAATCTATAGAAATGAGATAAATGCACATCTCAAACTTTTAGATCAGGAGCGGCATTTCTAAATGTCTCTTAAAGAAAGTGGAGTTGTGGGTGTCCCTCGCAGAGCTTTTCTTCAGGAAGCGAAATATTTGCATGAACTTTAGATACTTGGATTCCTATGGAGAACAGAATATTTTTTTAATGTTGGTTTTATTGAATTAAAATTCGCAAACCTGAATATTTCATAATTATGATAAGGGAAAAAAATAGCTTATATATCGCTTACTAGAAAAAAATACTTCATTGAAAGCGTTCATGAAATCAATTTATAATTATTTAAAAAATTATTTCACTTATTTTCTATTTTTTAGTCTCTCAATCCAATTAAATATTAAAGTATTAAAATATAAAAGTTGAATTTTTAGCATCACTCATAAAATGTTAAATTTCAACTAAATTATCGATTAATCATCTGTTTATTAAATTAAGAAAACTTAGAAACAATGTATTGACATCGCGAAAACAAAAGTGTGCAAATTTTGAAAACTGCATATCTAGTTGTCAGTCAAAAATCTGTCTCATAAACTTATGATGCAAACATAAAAAATCTAATTTATTGCATATGTGTGTATGAAAGCAACATTTCTGATATTTGCTTCGATTACCAATTTCTTAGATGAATATGCGAGTTTTGTAAATATTTTTATAATGTGCAAACGTTTGTTGTCTAGTTTTAATAGCAACTTAAGTTTTTCTTAATGCAAACACTTATTCTTAAAATGAATTGTGATTATTTTTATAGTTTTATACAACGAACAAAAATTAATTAAAAGATTTTTTTAAATAAACAGGATCAAATAAACTGCAGAAAATCCCATTAACATTTTCATATTCAGCTGAAAAAATTTACAAATTCAATGGAAAAATTTGTGTTGATCATGCCTTCAAAATGAATTGTCCATGAAAATGATCTTTAATTTTGTTGTGAAATTAATTACTTGACTAATAACTTAGAACTTATGAAGTAATTTTAATTCGAGAAGACTTTCTCCCTTTTAAGTCCATACAGCAAACAATGCTTCTTTAATTTTTTAATGAGTCAATACCTTTAATAATTTCGATTTCAATGGATAACTGTTAAATATGACTTTGAAAACAATTTTCTGCCAAAATTATGTATGGGTAGCGCATTTGAACTCACGAAACATTGATCAACATTGTATCATTCTTAAGTTTTCTTCTTCTGAAAAGCAAACAACATAAGGAAGAAAGTTTTTTGAGGAGGCTAAACTTAGTTCGAAGTCATAAGTAATTTGAGTTTCAAATATGGGCTTGCAATGTATTAAAGGTTTGCATGTATTATCTGAATGTAACATTTGGACCATTGTGACCTTAATATCAAATATTAACATTAAAAACCAATGAATTCCGTTTGCGAAAATATATTATGTTTAAAATAAATTAGAAATTGTTTTCATAGAACAAATTTGATACAGTTAAGAAAAAGTGCAATGATTACAAAGTTTACCTATCTATTATAAATAGCTGAATCAGAGCATTTTTTTAACCTTGCCACATTTGTATTTTCTTTTTGGATAAACTATGCTTAATAAAGTCACAAATATGCTTTTATAATTCCTGAATAATGTTTGATTTATTTAAAATTTTATGGGGAGACACTACAAAAAGTGAACACGTTTAGTTAGTGTTCGTTCGGTTCGTTTTTGAATTAATGGTGGAAGTTGAAGATGAAACGCTTTGTATTTTAACTTGTACTCTTTTCTACTATATTACGTAATTCTTTGTTTCTGAGGCGTTATTGTCTTGTTCAATTTTTTATTCGCCTAATTCTTACAAAAATAGTCTTCTTTCTGTAAATTTGTCTTCGATTCATATGGTAGAATGGATCAAAGTTGCTCTGAGAATTAAAATGTGGCAAGAAAAACTAGCAGAGGATTACTTAAAAAGTTGCCCCCTTATAATTGCATATATTCAAAACAATCATCACGATTTGTATTTACTGGAGTAATGTAATATCATTTCGATATAGTTGTAGGATTGATTGACTATAAATCGATTTGTTTCATGGCATTATGTTCAAAAGAATGTATCTCTATATTTTTAGAAACTTTCAGCAGTTTTTGCCTTTGTAAAATAAAAACTTGAAAAATTTATCTTTGCCATTTGAACAGAAATTCTGGGTTTTTCATCAGAAATGACGGAATTTATTTCAATTTACTATTTGAAAATCGTACTAAACTTATACAATTCAGCAATAACAAATAGAAGATAAATGTTGTTTTGTTTAAAAACTGTCAATTTTACTCATTCCTTTTCGATACAAAAACTACTTATTTAATTAAAATTTAATTTCTTATAAGTATTTAAAATTGAAGCGTTTATTAATGTAGTAAATCCAGCAAAATATTCATTTTAAGTCAACATGATTACAGAAGACTTACCTAATCCTTATATAATAATTTCATCTCGTAGCATTTCAAAATTCTTTATTAATGTTTTTATTACTATTGTTATTATAATATGTATTACGAAAATAATATGGAAGATTTATTTTCAAAAATGAGTAATTTAATATTATTATAACTAAATTGATTTATGATTAAAAATTTTCTAATTTCATGTTAACGTTTACCAGTATTTCAAATTATTGTTCTTAAGATTTTAAAACTGTATCAAAAATTATGCAGCATATAAATAATGTGGTATAATATTATCTCATAAATTTAACACATATTTGGAACACGTATAACTTTCTAATCACATGAAACATATTTATCATAACGATATGCAACACATTTAATATATATTTGTTAAATATATTACGTTAAAAAGCACTTTATCTAACAAAATGTATAATTATTATTCCATTTCTTTTTTTAGATTGCGTTATATAAGTTAACATGTTGTTCATTTTTCACTTCTTTATATTGAGTTATTGGCAATATGAGCCAACTTATTTACATATAAAAGAATGTTTAAATGTATTTATATTTATAACCATATATCCAAGTAAATAATAGCTAATCTTAATTAAAATGCTTTCTATTAAAGGCACATGATGCAGAGTTCGTCCACGATTGGAAAGGTTGTTCAAATTAATCGAACTGGCATTATCGGATAAAGAGAGATACACCCCAAGCGAGTGTGAGAGGCACAATATTTCAAAATGGTCTTTAATACGAAAGGCACTGAATTAAGTGAATACTCTATCCGAATACTCATTGATTCCAGGTATGAAACATGTTTACTAGCATCAAAATTGATTTAAGTTTATAATATAACATACTATTTTGATTGACAGTAATTTAATCATTATAATTAATTTCGGTGCCAAGTGAAATTAAGAAAATCAAAAAGGATATAAGTGCCTCTGAAGTTGAAAACTCCAACTTTCATCCCTCCAAGTGCTCTACAAATTATTATTGGAATAACATGAGTAAAAATATAAATTTTAATAACTTGTCTATTGTTTATTCATGATGACATTCTTGGAAAGGGAAAACTGTTTTAAGAAGAAGCTTCCATTTTCCCCCTAGCTATATATATATGAGCCTATGTTTTATAAAGACAACAATAATAGAGCATAATAATTTTGGAAATTACTGCTACAAATATTTTATGCATGATTACATGAATTTAAATAATGATATGGAAGCATGAATTTAAATAATGATATGGAAACATGAATTTAAATAATGATATGGAAATGTGTAATTTTCAGTGTAATAACGCAGGGTTAAATTTCACTTATGCAGTCTCTTAAATGTTTACCTTGAATTCAACGAATTGCAGAGAAATTAAAAGGCTAAGCGGTTCTAAACGAGACATAAAATTCTAAGCAAAAAGCAGAGCATTTGTTTAAAAATCTATGATATTTTAACCCTGTACGTTGCATATCAGTATAAAAATTTGATTTTCTCTAGAATTACCGCTCCATAAACTTTGCTTTGCTGCACAATATTTTGTAAAGTTAGCTGCTCTCATCAATTGACTGAAGAATAAATTAGAAATTTCTTTAATTTTAAGGCCATAACTTGCTTATCAGCGCTGTTTTTAATACGTTGTGACATGACTTTGTTGGAAGATGCAACATTCTGTTGAAATGTTATAAATGCAACATGGAATGGCGTAGAAGTTTGTGATCAACGATTACATCTTATACGAACTTCTCGACCAGAAATGAGTGTTTTGGGAAATATTTCTACTTCTTTGCTTCACAATACATTTAATAATGACTACTTATTTACTTCTTAAAATTTGCAGCTTTGCTTTAACAGCATTTATTTCTAAGGAATGAATTCTCATGAATTCAAATTTCAATCTAAATTTGGATTCCTAGATAACTTCACAAATCTCTTTCTGTAAATATGTCTTTATATGCGAAATTACTAAATAGAATTTTAATGGATTGTTATAAAAGACGCTATTCTTTCAATTTCATTATTAGCCTACAATATAAAATTTTTAGTTTCTGTGTGAATAATTTGTTAGAAATACTAGGTTGCTTAGATTCAAGTTTTCTAAATTGTGATAACCTTATGATACACAGTGGTATATGTCATGCATCTTCATATGGTTCACTATTGAGATTAACTACAGTTTTCCATTAATAAAATTTCATCATTGATTAAAATAGGAAATTAATTTTCTAGTTCCAGTCAGAATTTAAACCAGAATCTTTAATAAAATTGGACTTGTTGAGAATAGTAGGTGATGAAAAAGAAAAACCTATTGAAGCTTCAGTCAAAATTTACTTTTGTATATGGAATGGAAAGGACATCGTCTTTTCAATAGTAACTTTTAATAGTAAAAGAATATAATAACTGTCTTGTAACGGTAGCTTTTAGGTCAAATGGGCGGTTGACTTTATACTATTTCTTAAGATCTTGTTCACATGAAAGGGAATTGATAATACAAACAAATTGTTACGTTATTTTAGAAGTTTATAAGCCTTTATCCTGGCATACGGATAGAGCGACTTCCTCGTGATCCAGGGTTCAAGTCCCGGTTCTGGCATGGCTGTTCTTTCTCTGTTCTATCTGTAAGATGTGTGAATGTGCCCTCCAATAAAAAGGGTTTTTGCCAGCGAATGAGTGATTCGTGAGTGGCAAAGTCGTATTCTTGGAACTAGTTGGCGCTACTAAAACAAGACACTCACCCTTTAGGCTTAAATCGCTGTCTTCGTAACAGAGGGCTGGTCAAATGGTAAAGTGCCATCAGAAACAACAGACATTTATAATATATAACACAATGAATATGGCTGCCTTTACATTTATGCATCCATATATTAAAATAAAATTATGAGAATTTTCAGAATTTCAATGCCTCTTATTTAGGCAGATATATGTAAGTATGATGTATCTTATATGCACGTATTTCCAAAAAAGTTCCCTCGTTGGTTCACAAATACTTAAAAAAAAGCAAGCACTCTTTCGATTTTTAATGAAAAAAAAATTAGGATATTTATTATTCTGTATGTATTATTCTGTATTTATTATTCTGTATTATTCTTAAAAGCATGATGTTTTTTAGCTACGAGTAGTTTAGAAGCAAAAAAATATTTAAATATATATTGAGATAAGTAAAAGAATATATGAGATATTTTTTAATTAAAATTTTTATTCTTTATTTTATTTGAAAGTTAAATTCAGAAATATTTCCTGTTTCATCACTCAGAAAATTTAGAATAAATATTTTTGAAAGCTAAAACATTTATAACCATTATCTCTGCTCTAAAATTTTCTTCGGGATTATTATTTCACATAATGATTTTTGGATATTACTGATTCCACTTCGTTTTATTTTATTGTTTTTCATTTCCCTCATTTACAACTGAAAGAATGGAAAAGCTTAAAAAGTAATAAATAAGTAAGCAAATATAAATAAATATTAGTATTAAAACGTAAATAATTTGAAGGGAAGAAACATTAATTTTGAGAAACATTATTATTGAAAGAGACTGTAAATTTTGATTCAACGAAACGTGTTAAATAATCGTTTCCCTGAACATTTTCTCATTCTAAAATTAAAATTAAGTCAGTAACAGTTCATTTATTTTAATTCAGTACATAATGCATATAAAATTAGTATCTAGTAAAAGTATAAGTTAAATAATAAATTATACTCTTTGAAATCATTTATTTTGTTGCTACCTTATAGCTAGAAGCTATATAAGCTTATTATCAACTGTATTAAAAATTCTAAGGGATGTATTATTTAAACTTGCGGAAATGAAATATTTAATGAAATCATTTTTCAGCCAGAAGTAATGATAGAAAACAAATACAATTAGCCAACTTATGTTGGCGATCCTTTTCTAACCATCTCCCATTTCTTTTAGCTGGCATGAATTAATGGAAGCTAAGTGGTATAAAAACGCAATGAGGAAATGTTGAAATAAACGAATTTTTCTCCAGTAAAATTAGAATTTTGCTTTACTAACCTCATTATGCAGGAAGGGAAGTAAACTTTTCACAGAAACTCAGTATGCTTTTCTACCTTTAAATTTTCAAAACAATATCTTTTTCTTTCGACTTTTACTCATCACAGACACGATTTTTATTCACTTTTTATCATGAGATATTTGGTATATGCTGGTATTTAATTACGAAGAATTTTAGAATAATGTAAACTTACACATATTGGAAAATAAAAATCTGCTCCCAGTTTTTAAATGCTTTGAAATAATTTAACCGGCTTGTTTGTAAGGATGAAATTTCGTTGCCTATTTTTCACTCCATTTCTTGCGAAACAGAGAGAATCAATTTTGAGCAATTCTATATTTTTAACGAATATACGTTATTTTAAATTATTTAAACATAGATATTATTAAGTTCATATTTTTATTTTATTTCTTACGAATTGTACCATCTGTCAGTAAATTTAAGAATAAACTGATTTCAAGATATTATATTATTCATAATAAACTATAAATATATTATACTAAACAGCAGAAGAAACTAAAATAAGAAATATATGCATTTTAGTGTATTTAAAAAAAGAGCTTTTTAAAAAAAAATTCATACGATGAAATGATTACATTGCTTGATTTAATTTCAGCCTTCTTCAATGGAATTGTCTTCTTTAAAATAAGAAAGGAAATTGTTGGAATTAGAAATTTTAAAAAAATCATCCATACATTGTACATGTCAAAAGCGTGACAACCTTTGTCTTTTTGAGACTGAAATTAGTCAATCGTCTTCTTTGATTGCATTTTTCTTACAAAATTCTTGTCATAAATCAATATAAAATCACTGAACTTATGCAAGATATTAAAGATAACAAAAAAAACAGATTTTTTGCTTTAAAACAATGTTTTACCTTTAATCCTTAACTGGGGATATGCGGTTTGTGAGATTGCTATTGATGGACTTTTGGTCTCCCCTATTCTATTTTTAGCTCAATTGAATGGATTGACTCTGTAGCTTCCTTTTTTGTGACCTTCAATACATGTGCACTTTTTCAACCGGTTTCAGGTGTGGCTTTTTAAAATAATTCAGTTATTTCTTTGAAAGTGGTCTCTAAGACAGCATCTCCCTGTTAGTATGCCAGTGATAAACAAAGCATGGCAGATGGCGCTAAAACTTAGGTCCCGAAATGTCATCCAGTTTACTGCTCCTATTATGAAGCAGTGCTCCAGACACTTTTAAATGAAGCAAATAGGGATTTTAGTTATAATAATTGTATAGAAGAATTGATAGATAAAAGTTCGTATTCATTTCATTCTGATATATATACGGAAACACAATTTTTCTAGCGATAATATATTTTGGAAAAATTTATAAAATATATTAAATATACCAAGATGAATATATACAGAACCTATAGGATGATTTTTATACTATTTATTAACCTGTGAGTTTAAAATGCCCTAGAAAACCATGCTCTGAAAGTCACACAAACCGAAAAAAAAAGGACCAATTTTATCCATTGTCATTTTTTGTTATTATTCAAATAATTGTTGAATTTTACATTTTATTGCTCTCTATATACCTCCATATACTGGAAAAATAAATATGATAAAAAAGTATAAAGTATTATGGTTTTTCAAGATTATTATTTATTGTAACCTATAATTTGAGAAAAAAATGTATATTCCAAAGCATTTACTTTTTTCAATAATAATATATTTTTAAAAATTTCTTAAACTTACACACACACATACACACACACACACACATATATATATATATCAAGAAAAATATCTGCAAAATATATTGGCAAATTTTCATTCAAATAAAATTATTAGAAAACCTTATTTGAGTGTAAATGAAATGCGGTCTAGTAGACCGCACTTCCCCAGTTAGGTCCTAAAATTTCACTTCTCCATTTAAGAATAAATATTATAAATGTTTTTTAAACATAAATTTTAATATAAATTCGATTTAAGTTGGATTCTGCTTCGTTTTGAAAAGGCGAAAAAAAAAAAAGATTTATTTAGACCTACCAATAGATAAAAATGATTCTCCGATGAAATCCTCTGAAGTTATGAAAAAATGTCATATTTTATCATTGTGCCGAAATGTTCGTCTAAAAATTCAGGTTTTGGGAAATACATTCATTTTTTTCCTTTACAATTTTATTGAAATTCCAGATTTAATAATAAGACATTCAATGTGGCTCACTAAGGGAGTATGCTTTTCAACTTGAATAAACATTTCCGATTTTGAAAATGGGAAAAGGAAATGGAAAAACATCTAACCCTCTCTGATTACATAATAAAATAAACAATCCAGACATAGTTTAATTTCGTTATCTTTCTGTTTACCTCTCAAGACTGTGTTTCAGACCCACACACAAAAATCGAATTTCAGATTCCATAACCTAACTATTCTAAATACACTGATGGGGAAAAAAATCCCAACACCAAGAAAAAATTATTGTACAGTAATGAAATTTTAGGAATACATTTGTCTAGGTAACATATTTAATTAATTAAAGTTTCAAGATCACAGGTAGAGCCATTGGAGAGAAGAGCCATTTAAAATGTGAAATGTTGGTACATTAGTAACCGGTATAACCGCCAGAATTTTGAATGCTTGCATGCAAACGTGCATGAATTGTGTCGTACAGGTGTCGGATATCAGTTTGTGGGATGGAGTTCCATGCCTGTTGCACTTGGGCGGTCAATGCAGGGACGGTTAAGGCTGGTTGTGGATGACGCTGGAGTCATCCAATGATGTCCCATACGTGCTCGATTGGAGAAAGATGTGGTGATCTAGCAGGCCAAGGCAACATGTCAACACTCTGTAGAGCATGTTGGGTTAAAACAGCGGTATGAGGGCGAGCGTTATCCTGCTGGAAAAACACCCCTTGAATGCTGTTCATGAATGGCAGCACAACAGGTTGTATCACTAGACTGATGTACAAATTTGCAGTCAGGGTGCATGGGATAACCACGAGAGTGCTCCTGCTGTCTTACGAAATTGTTCCCCAAACCATAACTCCAGGAGTAGGCCCTGTGTGTCTAGGCGGCAGACAGGAAACTAGCAGGCGTTCACCTGGCCTCCTTCTAACTAACAAACGGCTATCACGGCGACCAAACCAGAACTGGATTTCATCAGTAAACACAACAGATCTCCACTCCGTCCTCCAATGAGCTCTAGCTTGACACCACTCACGTCGCAAACGACAGTGGTTTGGAGTCAGTGGAATGCAATCTACAGGGCGCCTGGCTCGGAGCTGTCCTTGAAGTAACCGATTTGTTACAGTTCGTTGTGTCACTGTGGTGCCAACTGCAGCTCGAATTTCAGCTGCAGACGCAGTGCGATTAGCTACAGCCATACGCCGAATACGACGGTCTTCCCTCTCAATAGTACCACGTGGCCGCCCGGAACCTGGTCTTCTTGGGGCAGTTCCTTCCCTTGACCACTGCCGCCAATACTCATGCACAGTGGATACATTCCTGCCAAGTCTTTCAGCAATATCGCGGAAAGAAAACCCACCTTCTCGTAGCCCTACAACACGACCTCGTTCAAACTCAGTGAGCTGTTGGTAATGGCTTCTTCGTCTTCTCAGAGGCATCCTTGACTAACATTAACCCACTATGTCAAATCTCAACTGTAAATAACGATCACGAACCTTACAGCGCTTATTTAAAGCAAACCTCATTTGCCTGTTCATAGTGTCGCTACAAGCGCCACACTTACACGTGTAGCGCGAAATTTGAATCGACGTCATCTTTCAGATGTATAAACACGCCTAACAAATTTCGTTTATCTAGCACAGCTCCTTCCTAGTGTTGGGATTTTTTCTCTATCAGTGTATATATACACTGAAGTGACAAAAGTCATGGGATAGCAATAAGCAAATATACAGATGGCAGTAGTATCGCAGCGAAAAAGTATAAATGCGCAGTTCGTTTTCCAGAGCTTTCATTTGTGTTCAAGTTATTCATGTGAACAGGTTTTTCGTGATTTATGGCGACACGACGAGAATTAACAGACTTTGAACGTGAAATGTTAGTTGGAGCTAGACGCATGCGTCATTCCATTGCAGATATCGTTAGTGAATTCAACATTCCGAGATCCACAGTATCAAGAGTGTGCCGAGAGTATGAAATTTCAGGCATCCCATCCCATCATGGACAGGGCAGTGGGCGACCACCTGCATTTAACGACCGAGACCGCTGACATCTGTGTAGAAAGGTCAATGTTAATAGACACGCAACACTTCGTCAAATAACTGCAGGAATCAATGAGGGACGTAAGAGGGACGTGTCCGATAGGACTGTGCGGCGAAATTTGTCTTCCTTGGGCTATGACAGCAGAAGACCTATTCGAGTGTCTTTACTGACAGCACGGCATCGCCTGCAGCGACTCTCCTGGGCTCGTGAGCATATCGACTGGTCCCTAAACCAGTGGAAAACCGTGACGTTGTCAGATGAGTCACGATTCAGAGCTGATGGTAGAGTTCGAGTGTGGCGCAGACCCCACGAAGCCATGGACCCAAACTGTCAGCAAGGCACTGTTCAAGCTGGTGGTGGCTGCATAATGATGTGGGCTGTTTTTACATGGCTTGGACTCGGTCCTCTGGTGCAACTGAACCGATTATTGACTGGAAATGGTTATGTTCAGCTGCTTGCAGATCACTTGCAGCCATTCATGGACTTCACGTACCCACTCAACGATGGGATTTTTATGGATGACAATGCGCCATGTCACCAGAACTGTTCGCGATTGGTTTGAAGAACATTCCGGACAATTCCAGCGCATGATCTGGCCACCTACATCACCCGATAAGAATCCCGTCGAGCATTTATGGGACATCATCGAAAGGTCCGTTCGTGCCCAAACTCCTGCACCATCCACACTTTCACAATTATGTACGTCTATACAGACAGCAGTGCTCAATATTCCTGCAGAGGACTTCCAACGACTTGTGGACTCCATGACACGTCGAGTTGTTGCACTTCGCCAGGCAAAAGGAGGACCAACATGATATTAACAGTCATCCCATGACTTTTGTCACTTCAGTGTATAAATGCCATTTATTCTAAAGACAAATTGAGCAATTTGT
>JAPMOQ010022988.1:0-25756 GCA_026543055.1 Argiope trifasciata
ATAGTATTAAACAATATATATGCCTATTAATAATATTTTACAAATTGGCCATTGGAAAGGAATTTGAATGCATATCCTATATAAATAAAGATAATTTATTCAATTAATGATTTAAATATTGCAAACGATCATAGAATCATTTGCCTTGCATTTTTTAAAGGAAATATCACATTTTATATTTATTTTATTTTATCCAGTCACGTGCTAAAAGTTGCATTTCTTCCGTTTTAATTTGTGATGATAGTATTTAATTTTTTTAATTTGAACTTCGGTCAAAATGATGGCAACACGGTGATAAAATCTAATTTTTTCAATTTGACGTGCTCTTGCGGATTTTATAGAAACCTTAGCTTTGCCTTTATTTTTTTAGAAACTATCACATTTTATAATGAAAAAAAATATTGAATTAATGATACAGATATTGCAAACGATAATAGAAATATCCCATTAAGTCGGATTCCAATGCATATCCTGTCTAAATTCGATCAGGTTTACCGTAAAGAAGATTTATTGAAGTAATTATTTAGATATTGCAAACGATCATACAATCCTTTGCTTTGTATTTATTTTTGTAGAAAATATCACATTTTATATTTCTTTTATTTTATCCAGTCACGTGTTGAAAGTGGCATTTCTTTAGATTTATTTTGCGATTTTTTTTTCGAACTTCCGGCATTCTTTTATTTTATCCCGTCACGTGATAAACTTGGTTAAAATATTTCTTTAAAAATTCGTTAAAAATAGAAGCTTACGTTATAAATTAAAAAAAAAACTGATACCGTTAGAAATCTAATTTTTTATCTTTAAATTGATATAAAAATAATGTTTGTGCAATAATATTTTTAGAAGTTATAACGGAAAAACTTCGAATTTTCGCTTAAATTTTAATTCATTCAAATTCTAATTCTAAATTCGAAAAAAGGGCTCCGAGGTGCACATTCCCGACCTTCAAGGTATACATGTACTAAATTTGGTAGCTGTAGGTCCAACGGTCTCGCCTATAGAGCGCCAACACACAAACACACGCACACACACATTGAGCTTTATTATAAGTATAGATAATGTAGAGTCCTTTATTGTGATATAATAGTTTTGAAAGACATAAAAATCAATTTCCATATGCAAATCTTAAAATATACTCATCTGGTGAGACTATATTTGAATTGAATCAAACATTCTGCTTGACGCGATTTTTGTAAAATCTTTTTATTGATCAGTTAAAATTGTTGGTGACACAGCGAGTTCTTCCCATTGTATTTCTATTAATATTTCTCAACTCTATTAATCAGAGAAATTGCTCCATCGATTAATAGAGTAAGTAAAACAATCCAATGAAATATTCTGAGGTATCCTTATAGATGTTCATTTAATTATGTTGTAGACATTCGTAATAAAATGCAGTATTGATTTCAGTGCCACCTCAGTGTTTTATATAAATATACATAGATTCAATCAATTTCTTCAAAACGAATTAACTCATCAAAAATAAGTTTTCCCTATCAATTATAGAAATTAGAAAATATGGAATAGACGCATCTTATTATCCTCAAAGGGTTGTCAACCGATAGAAAGCAGCATGCAAATTTAGGGATCAATCAAATTTAGTTTTTATTTAACATCATAATTAATTTAAACTTAATATTCATAAAATTGTAATATATTTTTTAATTCTACCATTAAATAGGATTTTAAATTGATTACAGCATCAAAGAAGTTTATAATGCGGCACATATTTTATTACAGAATAAAATAAAATAATTTCCCAAAATCTCTTCAAAATTGTGACGGATTTACAAAAACTATTCCAAACTAAGTACTTTAAAATGGTTATGGAACTGAATATATTAAATGGATTTACTAATGTAGTGCATTTAATGATGATAGTAATAGTTTATATAATTTTAAAATTAGTTAATCTTGATTAAAATATTATAGAGATTAAACTGATAATTGATTTATTTGATTACATAAATAAAGCAATAAGAATATCCCACTTCTTATCAATATTTAAATTACAAAGTATACTTTCTGTTCCCACAATTATTTGTATCGAAGTTCAAATTTAAATGACGCATGATGAAAATATTCTATAAAAGATGTCGTGATGGAAAATTCATTAGTTATGAATGAGAGAATTGAATATCAAAATCACGAGTAATAAAAACAAATATAAACGTATTCTATAACGAAAAATTATGATTAAATAATAAATTCAACATTTTTAACTTTATATTTTTCAAGTTGATTTACAAACAAAACTTTTCGAATCTCTATTTCTTTGCTCAGCTCTGTTACACACACGCGCAAAAAAACAACCAGTTTTTTAGTCAACAGGAAGAATAAATATGTTATCAACATAGATAAATATTTTCTCTCGTCATCACCTTGTCGTCTCTATATATCTATTCTCCGATGAAATATTTCTCGGAATTTCCTGCCCCATTACCGCCTCGGAAATTCAGTGTGAAAATTCGAGATTCAGATGCTTCTCCAATAATCCAATTGTATATGATGCCACTTATTGGAAATTGCTGAGGAAATTCAAACCGTGTCAGCTTCTTTCAGTAACAAGTTTCTACAACAAGCAAACAAGAAAAAAAGAAAATGTGTTCAAAACAGGTGTTGCTGCTTGCTTATTTTCCCTGTAGATCAGCAGTTTTGATTATATTTGCTTTTCTATTAGATTCTTACATAAAAAGATCTTACATAAAGATATTTTGCAAAGTATTTCTGCTCTTTGGTTCTTAGAATTTATTGAGGAAATATAAATAAACAATTTCATTTGTATTATTAATAAAATAAAAAGATTAAGTTAAGTATAAAGCATTTTTATGGCATAAATACCTACAAATTTGGATAAATAGTTTCTATAAGCATTTTAAGTTTCATTGATTTTTTTCTATTTTTTTAGTAGTGAAGCAAATTATATATTTTTTAAAAATGCATAGATTTTCAAATTAATTTCGTGAAATCGTGAATTATATATATTTTTTCAACTAAACGTGTTTTCTCAATTTCTTAGTTTTCTAAATTAAAACTATTTATCTCAAATCGGTTTTTAGCTTTATGTGTTATAAAGAGACTCATAATTTCCAAAAGTTATTTTTTAAACTCAGGGTGATCTAAACGTATGAGATTCGCCAAAACCGAGTTAGAATTTTTTTGCCATAAATATACTTTCTTACTATTATGCTTACGAGAGCACTTGGTGATAGAAACATGGTATGGCGTACAAAGTATCATACAAAAATGAAGGATGGTTTTAAAGACAATTTTTAAGTTATTAACTACCCTTCCATGATATATGGTATGAAAACCTCTAGATGACTGCAAACACTAGAAAGAGAGGGGCAAGTTTGAAGAAGCGTAGAGTCCAGAATATGTAAGGGTTTAATATACATTAAAATGTCTCCCCAATGTTAATAAAAAATTTAATGCCTGTCGGTATCATGAAGAAATAAAAAAAAATGTTTTGATGCATTATTCTGCTAAACGGATTTGAAAATACTTGCATCGACTACCGTGTCACGAGGTTGAATTATCTACCAGAGCCTGAATACATTTTGAGCTGCTACTGTAATTTATTATCTGCAATTCCTTATGTTGGGATAATATTAGTAGAATGAGTTTCAGGAGGGTTTTCAGTTGGTAACCCAACTTTAACACGATTTTTTGCTTTTCATTTTAGTTTACCTTTTGTTATTTTATTTATAGTAATTATTCATTTATTGTTTTTACATGAAACCGGGTCTGGTCATTCTATAGGAAAGAAGTATATTAATCTATCCAGAACAACAACCCCAATGCAAACACACACACACACACACACACCTGCTGACACAAAGCCCCTTGTTACATTTAAATATTACTCCGTAGATTAATTAGGATATATGATCTAAGTTTCATATTTTCTGTTGACGAAAACATTAATAAAGGTGGATTATCCAACACTATAAATGTGGCATTCCATTGAAAAATATGTATCAACAGCCTTGGCTGATATGCCGGCGTCTTGACATAAGGGTAGCGCTTCTTCCCCGTTATCTGGGTATCCTGGTTTCTAGTCCCAGTTCGGGCATGGTTGTTCGTCCTCTGTAATATCTGTGAGATGAGTGGATGTAACCACCTGTAGAAAGGGGTTGTGCAAACGAATGAGTGATGCGTGAGTGGCAAAGTTATACTCTTGGTTCTGATTGGAGCAACTGAAACATGATACTCACCCTATCGGTTTAAATCGTTGCTTTCGTAACAGCAGGCTTATCCAGTGGTAAGTGCCATATGAAACAACAACACAAGGGGACACTTTGGCTGTTATAAAAGGAAAAAAAGACTGGCCGTCTGAACAATGAAGTAGTACTGACATCCCTGAAGAAGACAATTTCAGAGTATCCAGCATTTTTTGAAGTCAGCAGCTACTAAGATAGTTTTATTAAAATTTAGAAAAAAGAGGCTGTTAAGATGACAACGATGGTTTCGACATTTGACATAATTGGAAAATGACAACCCAGAATCTATTTTGAGCTATTTTACAGGGCTTGGTGGTATTTCCTATTCCTAAAGATAAAATATATTTTAGTTTACGTTTATTTTGCTATGTAGATAATTACTGCTAAGGAATAAATAATAATTATACACATACATGTATGTAAATGATATATTAGTTGAATTTCGTCCATTACATTCTGATATTCATATATTTCTGTACATTAAATTCCAATATCTGTATATTTTCATGTATCATATTCCAATATCCATTCCATACATTTTGTTTTGCTGAGATAATATTGATACACGAATCACATACTGATTTAATATGAGTATTACTTAATCTTGCCTACCTATAAACTGGTCATTTAAATAAAATGACCTTTAAAATTATGAATGCACATAGTTTTACCTATTATTTGAATTGGCTAACACAATAATTACATTGTTGCTACTGGATACGAACCTGACGTATTCGTATATGAAAATATTTTGAGGTGCCAGTTGGTTATTATCTTATGGCAACAATGCAAGTACCACAAGAATTTAAGATATTGCACTATATGACACTGGCAGCATGAAAACAAGAAGAAAAAGGCTCTAATAGTTAGTTATAAAAATATTTATGCATTTTTCTATTTACAATCTCTTTTTTTCAGGAGATACATGTATACATTAAAAAAAGCAAAATCTTACCTAAGTATAAATTTTGATCGAAATCCTTAGAGTTCTTTCCATAGTGTTCGTTTAAAGTTAAGATATACAGATAGAAAATGAAGCCTTACAAAATACTTTAATTCTTTTTTTTCCATTGAAACGCCAATAAATAATGGATAAATGTTATTTGAAACATTTCCTTTCAAAATTAAGAAACTAATTTTCATATCTCAATCTTTATCATTGATTTGATTTCTCTTTCTTAATGTGTGACAGTTTAATCTCATTACAGAAAGAAGCGAACCTAATGAATATTTTATACATGCTAATGAGCTCAACTGCACGTATGTAAATTAAATGATCAATCAGAGGGAAAATAAAAAAAACATGTATCGTTAGTTGTTTTAAAGAATATTACAAGTTTTAATTACCTTTAATCATGCAGAATATTTATTCTTAAAAAAAGTTAATTAGATTTGCCATGCGATTTCAGCTTAATTCTAATCATGAAGTGTTGATTATCAATGAAAGTGAATTAATATTTTGTTCTTTTTTAATTAATACGAATTCGTATTTAAAGGAAAAAAAAACGTTCATTTTATGAAATTTAAACTTATTCTATTTTAATTAATGATATTTTATTTAAGTCTAGTTTAATGACAAGCCTAATGTGCAAATAATTACCGGAAATTACATTTTAATCAATATAGTGTTAATAATACACATTTTTATCCCTTGAAGGAGTAGCCACGTTTATTTAGGGTTTAATATTTTAACTACCTAAGAAGAAAAAAATAGTTTTTCTTTCTTGTGTTTAACTTAACTCTATGTTAACTTTAAGTTAAGTTTTGTTAGTTAACTTTATCTCTAATATGAGGTTAATTATATTTTGAATATTAAAACATCAGTGCTACTAAATTATGAAATGAAAAATATTCAAATTATTTATCATTGTAAGGTACATTCCTTGTAGTTTATAATAATTGAAAATGTTTAAAATGTGTAATGATATTTATATATGTAGATATATCGTAGGCATAGATTGTTATAGGTATAGAAAGCCTTGTGTATTATCTTAAATATAAAATAACCTATAATTAATTTGAAAATAATCGTAAATGCTTCAAAAAGTATTAAATAACTTACTAATGTTTACATTGTGTGTGTATTTCTTAAAGAATAGTCAGAAAGTAAACATTTTTCTCACTATTATAAAAAATCAATATGCGGGGAAATTTCAATAATGGCTTTCTTTTTTTATTAATTACAAAACTGTTCACTGTGATTGCATTTAAATAAAACCCATTGTGCAATCAGATGAATTATTCTATTCACTGTCGTTCAGTGGTGGTGGGGTGGTCGGCTGTATGCGAGAAGAAGGTTAATTATTATAATTCAACAAAAATTGAATTTAAATGCGAGATTCATTGTTTTCGGTAATCTATGCAACCATTGTACTGGTATATTTTTAGTGTTAAATATGCTGTTTATGTGACATAAGCAGTATATTTAACACTTGTGATTAAATGAAAATAATTATTAAAAAAATCAAACATCTAGTGCCATGATTTTTTTTTCTTTCAGATACTTTAAACCAATGCATTTTTGCAAACTTACCAAATAAAAATTTATCACAATCTTTTTTTAGATATACAGAATGATGAAGACCGAAAATTGATCTTTATCAAAATATTTTGTAATATAATGGATATTTCACTTTGAAAAGTACTTCATTTTATTTTATTATGTAGAACAAGATTGTCAATTTTTTGATGGGTTTTTCTACAGGAAAATCAGTTCTGTATCTTAAGAAGATATCTTCAGTGTCATCTCTTGTTTGCAAAATTGTATATACCAGAAATTTCTCTTAGTATGTAAATTGAGTCCTTCTATTACTTTTTTCTTTTATTGATGAAGGCTGACCTTTCAATGCGGTAGAAGCACCATATCAGAATCTTGATCAAACTTTATGGCGTTCGTGAGCTAAGAGTGAGGGAAAATCAGTTTTCATATCTCTATGTGACTACCATTTCTAGTAGCACACCAATATTGTACAATATTGTATGGAGTTGATCAATATTGGTAATACTGTTTAATATTGTAGAATATAGTTTAATATCATATAATATCGCACAATATTTACAATATAGTGCAACAAACAGTGCTACCTGGGTTGATAATTGTTTTATGTATTTGAAGGAAAGGATAAAATAAAAATTAAAAAAAAAGCTGTTGTTTATTTCAGATTCGACAAAGAATATTTAATTCTATGGTAAAAATAAAATGTTCCATTGCATGGAAGTAATTTGCTATTCCGTTTCAAATTATCTACCGTTTCAAAGTTCAAATTCTAATTTTATTATCGATACAATCTTCTTTGATTCAATGAAGAAAATCAAGAAATTTTTTTTCAGTATATGAAATATGTATTAATATATGAATTTTACATGCAGTTGAATTGATATATAATGACTACAAAAACAGTTAAAAATTGTTGTTTTATTGGCCCTAGTAATGTAGTCGATCTTCAAATGCCAAATTTATGCATTTAGATGCATGCAATTAATCCTTACTTATTATATTAATTACCTTACGTCCCTGAAGCGTCTCTCATACAAATTAAATGCATACAAATTTTATTATGCGCATGTAAGCAAATCTAATCTCAAGGGTTTATTGAATTAATTAAATATATTTATTCAAATACGCTTAAATTATTTGACTTTGTTATATTTATCATTATTATAATAAAATATATCAATTATTTAAATAAATCATTCATTAAATGAGTATTTTTAGACAACATTACACTTTTTTTTATTAAAACTTCAGTCAACTTCAATCTTTTGTCATCATTTACCCGTGATCATTAACTAGAAGCAAATATCGTCAACACTCCGTATAACAAAATGTTCGCTCTTATAGTGCTATTATCTCTAGTAAGCTACAACTCGCTTACTTATTCGTCAAATTTTAATCTACGAACGAGTTAAGCCTCTTTCCTAAAGAGGACTACGATAAGAAAAATAAGTGTTAATATATTGAAATATTTAATGAATATTTCATTTTCATTAACGCAACAAAATACGTGAGATTCATATCGAACAATATTTATCCAAGGATTTGAAAAAAGATTATGAATTAGAACATCAAAATGCGATTAATATGGATCTTATTTTTCGTAACATGAAATATTAATGCTGGTAGTTTAATTATTATATCTCGGTACTACGAGGATACATATAATGCAAATATAATTTATTTATGCTAAACAATGTCTATCAATAAACTCTTTATCAAGATCCATCCCCGTTTATTAATTGTTCACTTCATCAAATCATTTGATATTACTTTACATACTTATTTAAAGTAAAGTATTATTGTGCAGTAATTTGTAAAGGGTTGCAGATATTATTATTTACTACTTTTTTCGTGGGGGAGCAAATGGGATTTCACTCATCAAGAAAGAGAACGACCAGCTAAGTAGAAAGTTCACTATTTGCCGTTTAAACAATTATACATTTTTTTATCTATTCATATTTTCAATGCACATAGAGATGAAATGCTGCTTGTTGAATATCACTTTTATCATAAATGATAGTACTAGGTATTAATATTAGATCTCTTTTCTAATATTTAATATTAGATAATAGAACAAAATATTTTGGATTATGTTTATGAGCTGTTTCTTTTTTTCATTTTCCTGGAATTATAATCTTTATCCACGGCATAAATTCTTATTAAAATAACAAGTAACTATTGAAGAATATCATTTTCAACATTATAAGTGGGTTATAGTTAAATTGTTTTAGCAGAAAACCTGATTTGTTTTAATAATCCAGTATTAAATATATTGAAATTATATTTTTCAAAACTTTTTCATTTTAAAATTAACTTAAATAATTTTCTTTCTAATCTCATTTGAACAAAAGCCAAATTAATTTAATTTTAATTAAAATAATTTTAATTTTATAAAAGAAATCATGCTAAAAGAGTAAAAAGGAAGTTCTTTCATATGCATTGTGTTTTGCAAACATATAAATTAAAGAGACAACAATGCGATGCATAAGATAAACCGTTTAATGACAATAAGAATATAAATAAAACCTACTTCCAACACATCTAATAAAGAAACATATTTTCTGTCGTTGAAGTGGTACCTTTTTTTGCGAATACTTTCTGTAAATTGTGTATATATATATATATAAGTAATAATTGAATTCAGTGATGTTAAACAATTTATTAATTAACTCGATTTATAATAAATTCCTTTCTTCAATTAAATGCTTTTATAGATCCATTGTTTAAATATGCCGCATGGGACCACATAATATCTCTTTGAAAAATGGATCATGCTTTTCGAACTATTTTAATTCTTTTTTCTATAATACTGCTCTCATTTGTATTGATTATTGCTCGTGAAATTCATCACTGATTGTGTGACGATCTTACAAACGATAATAACTTTCACATTCAAACACACTCTGCCAAATAGAAAACGAAAAATTACCGCCATTAATGTCTGAAACAAAATTTGTTTACCCAATCTTTTTCTGAGTGCTGACATGAAATTTACTTTAATTTTTTTTTCTTTCTCTTTAGAAAGTTCTAAGTACTTAGTTTTCCATTCATGTGGTGCACAGTTTCCTCACCTTTGAACCATGCCTATTACATGTGAATACTACAAGATTTTCATTTGGTAGCACATAAAGTAGCATATATTTTCTTTGGTACTGATAATTATTTATTACTGCTACCGTTTCTTCATGCTGGCTGTTTATTATTATTTTTTGATATGCCTATTCGAATCATTATTTTCCATCTTATTAAATTATGCTTTATAGCAAAAGAATTTGCAATCATCAACGTTATTCTGAATGATCATACCATATTGTTTCTCTGAATAATATTTTAATTACCATATGCGACATTTAAAATTCCATGAAACGATGAATTAAAAAATAAGAGCTGAGAACCACTAATATACAAATATCTTAACTATTGAAAGATCAATTTGAATAATGTATAATAAATAATAAAATGTTAATAATATCAAATATTATGTGAATTCAAAAATTAAAGGCTCTTAACAGCAAATTGAAAGAAAATTATGTAGTTTTATTTATGAAAAAATATTTTGACTAATAATAATAAAACTTTTCCTTTCTCTGGATTCTTTGGCATCTATACCCCAATAACTTCAAACTGTCCAAAGACACACAGAAAGGTCTGACTGGCCTACAACCAAGATAGTAAAGGCGGTAACTAAGGCTGTACCCAAAAGTATATAACCGACCACAGTGTACCCTCTTTTGCAGGTGGCATATTCCATCATCGACAAGGGTAGCTGACCCCAAATCATTTCTATATTCATCAAAATGACGAGAACTATGCATCAAAACTAAAGATTCTGATCTCAATAGGTTAGTTTCTCCCTTTGGTGGAGATTCGATGCATTGACTAAAATAATAAATATTCATGAACTATTATTGTGTTCTAGATTACTAACAGTCAAAGAAAAAATAATTATAGAATTAAAATGAAAAATGCGATAAAATTTTTTCTAAAATTATAAATGCTCTCATTATTTTCATTCTGAGAATGGCAATAATAATATTTAAAAACTAAAGTTTATTTTCAGCAATCTATCATATTATAAAAGAAATTAATAAAATATTAAAAGAGATAAAATATAAATCTTATTGATTTTTTAAAATTTGTATATATCTTTATTTCATTGCTATAGATAAATTAGAAATTCTAACAATTTAAATTTCCCATGATTTCAAGAAATTTTAATTTAAATTAATTTTGAAAAGTATTAATACTACACATTTCTAATACCAAATTACTTGCCTCTTGTAAGGTCTTATAATTTTATACGACGTTAAGGCACTAGTCTGTGCCTGACATCGTCATTTAGTTATCCCTTACGTAGTATATAACAACCTTAGAAACTGAAGTAAAAATATTTTTTTTTTGTGAAATGAACGTTTGAGTAACATATATCCAAAACATTCAAAATTTGTCAGTGGCTTTCATTAAGTTGTACCAGTGGAGAATTTATGTACCAGCTATATACCAGCGGAATATTTTAAATGATTCTTTTATTAATAAATAATTTGGACATTAACAATGCGACTTTGAAATTAATTAAATTTTTTGTAAACATATTATTTCACATTATTATTTTTATAACTCTGTCTAAATTATAATCTAAATTTATGTTTCATAAAAACCAAAAAAAAAAAACTTTTTGATTTTATATTTTTCGATTCATTACCAATTTTTTGTTTGATTCTCAGTGTTTCAAAATTTGAATAGGAAATATATGTCAAAAATATATTACTAACTATTTCTTCGTAGAAGCTACTGATTTAATATTTCAAAACCTAGAATGCTTTACATATGGCCTATTCTCTTGAAAAAAAATATTCATATTTTTATCTATCGGAAAAGCGAGGCTCTGGAACTTTGAATCGGGTATTCTTGTAAGAGGTAAAATATACAGGAAGAAAGTAATCTAGTAAATATATATAAGTATGTAGATGGATGGAAATGGAGGTCTCAAATCATACCTTAAAAATTTAGGACTACAAATACGCTTTTCTTCAAGTCTTCGGAATATATGGAAGGTAATCTTTTTCAAGATACAGGTTGTATTAAGAAAGCTTTTTATAGTATGCATTTAACATGCTATATCATACAAAACAAGTATGATACAATTTTAAAATTTTGTGTATTTAGTAATTATTTCGTAATCTAAAGACAATTACAGAAGCATTCTTTTTCAAATAATTGCATTTCTTACGATATGTATATTTAAACATGAAAATATATATATGCATGTTTTTGAGATTATTTGATGATGCGTAATGTGATAAAATGTGAATTGAGGAGAAAAAATTTATGCATATTATATATATATATATATATATATAAACTAATTTATATAGCCTAAACAAGAAAATATTCTTAGAGTTATTCTAAATTGGAGAAATGCTGTCTAATTATCACTTTAAAAAACAAATAAAATGTTCTAATGAAAACAATAAATAAGGCTCAACAAATATGTTTAGTGAACAGTTTTATTGCACGAAAGTTAGGTGTCTTTTAAAAATATTTACAAGATATATTGTCATTACAAAAAATTATTTTGAATTACATGTTTTTTTTTTCTCCGAATATTATTAAACTAATACGAAATTAAAATTAATCTGTAAAAACATATTCATTTTCTTTAAATCAAATTTCTTTTTCCATTATATAATAAAAAGCTGAGGGTAAATGAATATAAAGTTTAGACAGATGATAGTTAAAAAAATGGATTGGTTACATTTAAACTGCTATTACCCATAATTATTGAACAAATGTTTCTATAATCATAAAAAAACTCGGCTCGTATTTTGAACTTAGCATTTTATAATAAAAATACATAATTTTCCTACTTTCTTGGATGTTCCTGTGTTTATAATTTGATTTCTTTCCAAATTGTGAACATCTTCTAAAATTCCGCATCTTTTTCAAAATTTATTGACATGCACACTTTGTAATATGTTATTAGAATTTAGTTTCATCTTATTTTAAAGATAATTTATTCTCCTGTGTATGTTTCTAAAGATCATTTTTTTCTTTTCATAACGGTATTTTCATATTAATTTTTATACAAATTCTTCAATTATTCGGTAATTGTTAATTAATTTCTAATCAGTAATGTATAGAAAATCAATATAATACTTTTAATATGAAGAAAATTATCTTTCTCCCATTTTTCCCCAAAATTACAAATGCGGATAAGTCAGCTATAATCATATGAAAATCTTGCATAAAAATCCTTTGTATAGTTATCTATATCATTAAAATCCATTTCTACATCATTAAAACTTCTATGAAGTTTTTAATCACAATCAAAAGAGTAAATGATATTCCTAGGTCCAAGTTTCAATACTATTATTAAAAACTGTTCATTATTGGAACAGTAACCGGCGGATGCGTTTTACTTGAACCCTCGAAAAGAAATAATTGGTGGGTAAAGCAGCAATAATTTTTTCTCCGTGATATTCTAGAATAGTCTATGATAAATATACTTATTTATTATAAATTGCATAAAATTTGTAATTAGTAATTATTAAATAGTTTACAATAATGCGGTCTTTGGTCATTAATTGTTTTAATTGTTGGGATACAATATTACTTTGTTACTGTAATTGGGAAATATTCTTAAATTTATAAAATTTGGAGTCAAAATTTTCAAAACGAATTAATAAGAGTTTTAATAAAATAAATGCACTAAATTAAATGTTATTAAAATAACGGATACATTTAATTATATTTTATAGGTATATCTAATTTCTATATATTTTATATACATATTTGCAAAAGTAAAAAATACATATAAATGAAATATCTTTATTAACTTATATCAATAAATGATTGATTATCTAAATTATATAAAATCCAGGATTTTTATTCCAGTAATGTAGCAAATGTGTAAAATGTTATATATTGAAGTAGTTTTCAGATTTAATTGATCGGTTAATTCCTGAAGTTTTAAATGTAATGTACTTTTTTATCTATTATTCTGATTCCTGAAATATTACATCATAACAGGAAAGAGAAGGAAACTAATTAGAATTTTAAATTGCTTTTCATATTTTTCCCAATTTATAATGTAACCTATAAAATTATTTTAATATATATTTATATTATTAAAAAGTAATTAACTGGTTGATTAAAGTCATGTGGGAGATACTCCCATCCTATTCAGATGTATATAATATATGCCTAAATTTAATATAATTTATTCTTAGCTTGAGTTCTGGGAAGTAATAATTTCTAATTTCTTTTATTCGTTAAAATCATTGATAATCATTTTTTTGTAAGTTCTTGTATATTCATAATATTTTCTATTCAGAGAAAAAAAAAACCATTGCAAATCTCGAATATAGCACCTTGCACTCTTTACGCATGGTGCTTTCTTGAGACATTAAGATATAATATTAAATTAATTTTAGTGTGCAGTATCTTAAATGCATTTGAAATCAAAGTTAGTTATTATTATATCTTATACATTTATACACTATTTTTAATACATTAATTTTTCTTCTCTAAGTAAAGATGGCAATATCATAATTTTGTCAGCTTTATTGTATATCCTTGCAAAATGATCTGCATTTATAATCAGCAGCGTAATTAACTTTTATTTTTAAAAAATGTAGATATTGCTCATGAAACTATATTAAAATTTATTGCAATGCCTTTTTCCGAAAATTGTAATTTGAACTACTTCTCTGAATTTAGATACAGTAATACCATAAAGTTTTCTTAAAAATATAAAGCAACACAAATTCTCAAATATATTAAATAATGAATAAACATTAAGTTTCAATTTTGAGTAAACAAGAGTCTTACTTTTTCATGTGCTTTAGCTTTCGGAACATTCCATTTAAAAAAATGAGAATCAAAATGGGAAAATTAGAACCTACGAAACACAGAAGTTGCATGGATGTCTGCATCCGAATTAATTAAGAGCAATTTTTCATAAACCGTTAAAACTGAAATTACAAAGCTGTTTTTCCTTTGCAATTATCTTATTACTGAATAAATTTGTGCAAAAAGTAAGATTTGAGACAATTTCAATCGATAATATTGCATTATAAAGAAGAGTGTAATTCATTAAAGTTTCTGTTACCGGGTTCAAATTTTAAAATATTTTCTACGGGAAAGAAAAATGGCTTGATTAACTGAAAATGCAGCCGTTATGCTTTCTCTCATTATTTTGGATTGATTTCAGTCTTTATAATGTGTTGTAACTTTTTTGAAAGCAAAACCAGCAGAAATGCATCCCCAATAACACATCAGAGTGAAGAAAAGAGTAATAATGGAAAGTATTCTAAACTTATACAATTCTGGAAAACATCATAAAAAATGATCATGTCAGAATACTGAAATAAAGAGTATACAACAAGACTTTGTTTATTAAAACTTTATGCTTGCAAAAAAAAGGAAAGAAAAGAAAAAAAAAAACACTATTTTAATTTTCTTAAACTGCAATTCCTCAGTTTTCCGTTCCATTTCCAACTTACTTAATGTCCCTTTTAAAAGATTAAATAAATTTAAATGGTTTTATTCCTTTTCAAAAGACTATGTCTCTTCGTTAGTGAAAATCTGTTGAATTTGTTACATTTAATTTAATATTACATTAATAGCATTTTTATAAAATTAAAATATTTCAAAATATATCTAAACAATCATACAATATTATGAACTTTTTCTTTTTAAAATATAAACTATAAATACATACCTTATGATCATATAAATGTTATTGAATATAAATTTTAAAGACAATATAGCGATAAAAAATTTACTACAAAATAGAAATTAACTATTTTTTAATATCCTTTCTCTATTTAATTCACAAAATATTTGCATTTTTTACGTTATTATTTTATTGAATGCATATACAGTATAATCTTAGTGTTTATTTAGTTATTTTATCCACTGCCAGCTATTTTACATTCAATGCGAGAGTGTTGACATTATTATCTTGGATAAAGCTTGTCTTTCTTTCCTTTCTCCTCCATATTGTCATTTATCTCTATCCGTTCTCCGATGATGTATTTCCCCATAGTTTCTGCTCTATTACCGCTGCTGATATTCAGGAGGGAAAATTGGGATTTAGATGCAACTCCTGGTAATCCAATCCGAGAAGAAACCACTTACTGAAAACTATCAGCGGGGCTCAAATCGTGTCAGTTTCTTGTAGCTTCAAGTTTTTTCCAGAACATAGGAAATCGGATTGCATACAAGTGCCAATCCTTGTTTATGTTATTTGGTGAATGATGTTTTTTGAACTTGTACGCCTTTGCAGTGTTTTTTTAACCCTTATAAATAATGGTGATTTTGAGAGCTAGTTGCCGCACTTTCCATTCAGAAAACATAATTCTAGTTTTGTAAATAATATAACATATATTTATGGTAATTAAATTATTTTTGAAGTCTTGCAGTTTTCTTTTTTCTTATCTTTTTTTTCTTTTTAACGTTCTTTAACTTATATGCTCTTTTAATGTCAGTAAATTCTATATAATGAGGATTATTGACTGGCTATTCTACGTTTATCGTATTTATAAAAATAGCCGAAGAAAAATTGTAGTTGTAGTTTCTTTCCCCTATTAGAGTAAAATAATGTAAGATATTTATAGGCTTTTGTTCGATATTCCGAATGCCTATCAATATCGTTAAGATATCATAACGTTGATTGACAACATCGAGGATTCGGTTCTGTCTATTGGCGTTGTATTTCGCAGAGAATGATATTAACTGTTTCAGAGAAATAAGGAAACTAAAACGATATTGGTTTGAAAAGTATTATAATTTTTAGACTGACAGACAATAATTGTTTCTACGTGAATAAGGTTTAAAAACTATGGTATTGAATATAGTTATGTAGTAATTATAGTTTTTGGAGGAGATTCAAACATTTATTTTATTTTTAAGGAAGCAGAATAACTTATAAAATTGTGTATCATTGAAAACATAAAAGGATTTTTAACTTTAAATTTAGAAAAAAAAGTAATGTGATTGTGATAAGAATATAAAGTTGCATTCAATGGGCTCTCAATGTAAATTTATATTCAAGTTGAAGTCATTTGCCTTGCACTTAGTAAACTGTTTATGCATACGTTTTGAGACTGTTCACAGTTCATACTGAACATACTAAATATACGGTTGCCACATTGTGACTACAGTCGAATTAATTTCAATATCTCAAAATTTGTTTGAACTTCAAAGGTCTTTTTTAAGTATTTATGTAAATGATAGAACGACCGAAACGTTCCAAGTCCTCTGTTCATGTGAAGGAACAGACTAGAAAGAAAAACAAACACTGTTAATTATCATAAAATGTCTCTATTTCGATATATAGATTACTTTCTTTTATTGCATTACATCTGGGCTCCTGCTTGAAATTCACATTGCACACCTAAGAATGTATCAGGCGATTAAAAACTGTTGAATGTCCTGTAAAATTAGTATCGAGGTAGTTTACACTTGTTATTTCGGTAGTTTTCATAGTAAAAAGTGCATTGAGATAGTTGCAGTTCAAGATTCTATAAAACTGCCATACACGAGGTTTTGCTGTTGGATTTTCTCTAAAGAGTAATGATATGATAAACTTAATAACAATGTAATGATATTTTAAAATGCAATGTAATCTTAATCAATTACCTAGTTTTCGGCTCAATTAAACCTATATTAACTTCATTTTAGAATATTATCTTATTTCCTGGTCCCATTCCACTTTTTCTATCTAATTAATTCAACATAAGTTTTATAAAATTGCTGAATCGGCTAAGAGTCTAACGTTCTTACACTCCAAAGAAGCAACAACATACCGCTGAATTGACAAATTCCTTTTAAATGATCCCATTGTTTCCCTTTCCTTGTTTGCGCGAGTGCAGAGAAAATCCCTGGTCTAAGTACCATTGTAATAGCAGAGAAAAATTATTTTTTCAATCAGTTTCTCATGATGTATAATGAAAGGGATAAACTGTTCAAGACATATCCTTCTTTCTGTGTTGTGTGTGAGCTCGTCCTCAATATTGTGTATAATGCCTGCCTTTCCGCGAGGAAATAAAACTATGTTAAATAATCGAAAGTCTCTTCACTATCTTCTTATTTTCAATCACTATCTTCTTAATACAGCCATTAACCATTTTTCCGAATTAGAAACTGTGAAATGAAATGTGGAAATTAAAAGGAAAATGAAAATAATTGTACCATTATAATAAATAATGACTGTCATGAATACCATATAGTTTTTTAGGAAAAAAATGCAATATTTCTGTTTTTAATTTCTGACAGTTTGCTTTGCTTGTAAGTAGTAAGGTAACAAAAGTTGTTTTTTTTTCTACTTGTGTTGTATATAAATTTCAAGACAAACCATGTGTGTATGGTAATTAATCCAGATTGCAATTTAAAACTTGAGATTTCTTTTTTAATTCACTCTGACTGATTGATGAATAAACGACATCCACACATGAAGTAGCAGATTAGTTTAAATAAAAGAATACATGTCAGAAATGTTAAAAATTGAAAAGTTATCAAAATTTAAATTTATTAGAATTCAACTTATTAACTTATAATACTTTATATTGGCAATTTTATGATTCAGTGCTCCAAAGCTGTAATGTTTCAAGAATCTTTATAAGGGAAATAATAGTATAGAAGGTTGAATTGATATGAAATATAACAAATGCTCCTGATTTTAGAGAATTATCGAATATTATTAGTTTTTTCACTTACAAATATTGGTATTTTGATGTTCATGCATTTTTTTCTTCAAATTAAAAGCTAAAATGTATTTAAAGAAGCGTCAAATTTATTTTTAAATTAATTTTGGAAACATGCTTTTGCGAAAATATCAATTGAAATCTTTTTATCTCAATAAATTTTCTGAGAATGCCTCTAAAGTCAATTAGTGAAAAATATTCGTGAATTGAAATTGCATAAAGGTAGAACTAGTCACATTTTCGACATTGATATTTATAAAATCATGTATACTAACAGCTCAAAAGCAAAATAATTATTGTTTAAAGTTTTTTTAGATACCTTATATGTGAATTTATTTGAACGTTAAATATTCAATAAATATCTGTGTATTAACGCACCAAACGTTTTTCACCATGCGTGACAGAGAATATTCATAGCGGTAGCATCAGAATTTCTATCTTAAAATCCAATTTGAAGCAAAAAGACAAACTTTGAAATAGTACGGAAATGAAATTTCTCAAAGTATTCATCGAATGTATTTTTATAAAGAAGGAATTTGAAATATAAAGTGCTAGAATCTAATGAAATTTACAAGTTGATACTTGATATTTTTTTCATGGATTTTTCAGACAATCAACTGCATTTGTTTATATGGTTTTATACCAGAAATACTTTTATCGTTATGTTTGTTAGATATATAAAGATGATTTGACATGCGTGTCTAAAAATCTCCGTATTTCTCTGACTGAATTATTAATAGTTATACTGATTGGAGATATACTGACATTTAAGTATTAATCGTATAATCTAACACATCTTAGAAATAGCGTTAAAGTGATTTAAATGTGTATAAATATGCAAAATTCGATAAAGGGAAGGAGCTTCCTACCCATTATCAAATTTGAAGTATAAAGTTATGGCTTATTTTTTCATAAATATCCCTGTAACATACATATAAATTACACGGTGTTAAATGAGATTTATATCATACAGTAATATATTTACAATTGCAAAAACATTATTATAAATCATTCGTAAAGCTATAGGATATTGTTGATTATTGATGTTATACATAAAAAAAAAAAAAAAAAAGAGAAAAAAAAAAAAAAACGTGTGAGTGTTATGTGACCGATGACGTTCTGAGGACAAAAAGCAGAGAAAGTTCCTTTAAGACATTACGCTAAAATTCAGCAAGTTTCTTATGAAATTAGTATTTTATGTGTAAAAATGTTTTTTATTGTATTTGAGAAATATTATTAACAGTGATATGGAAATTGCTTATCAGAAATCGTGTAAAAATATGGCGCCGACAAGATGGGAATAAATAGATAACTGGTCAAGAAAAGTGTTTCCTGAATTTTCTTGCGTGGAATATTATATTTCTTGCAAACAGTGTATGTGCACAGAAAATATGAATAAATATTTCGTTAGGAACAGTTTCTCTATATTCTCTATATATAATTGCTCATGTTTAACCATTTCCTTTTATCAAACTGTCATATTAGATGAATATTCAACTTAAATTTTGAACTGTAATTTATCGATAACAATAAAAATAAAATATATGGTAATAATAAATTAAAAGATAATCTTACATTTTCTGACTAAGATCTTGGAAAACATCTGTTAAATTTCTCGAAAACATCATTTGATAGATCAAACTCCATTAAAAATTTTAAAATTGGATTCTGCTTCGTATCACTGTATCTCTGCTAAAAGTAATAATATTTTCACCTCATTTTTTTCATTTTCTATATTAGGAAAATATTATACGGTTAGAGTAACTTTGAATCTTTCTGTTTTTTTAATGTATACGGAATATCCATCCCTTAATATAGTACCTATTTCCTCATTAGTTTGCTGTCCCGTTTTAAAAGCATGGACCCTAGAAAGCGTGCTAATGCTAAGAAAATTCTTATAAATATAGTTTCTGCTAGCTTTTGCAATTTGGAAGATAAATGTACTGAACATTCCTAATTTGATATTCCAAAGCTTATTATTAGACAATATTTCCTTTCACCCAACAACAAAAAATGTCCTTAGATCTATTGAGCTCTGGATTTTGCTGGTTTGTATTCGAAATTGAAAATTTTTGTGTCAGATTCCTAAGTTTATGAGTTGAAGAAATCTCAAAATTTCATACAGATTTCAAAAAATTGCCAGGATGTTTTTTCTCAATGGAATTTTTCAGTTTAAATGCGTCATCAACATATTTTATTTTTCTCTTACCTCAAAATTTATCTTTATAAAACTTTTTCAGGGAGCTCACATCATAATAGTTAAATATTTCCTCAAATTTTATTACAAACACAAATTAAAATGAGAACTGAGGCCACTCATCATCCAATACTGAATGTGGAAGGCATACATGTTCCAACATTAAGAAATTTGATAATACCGAATAATATGATGAAAGTTTCAGTGAATAATATTTGTTATTAAATAGAAAATAAAATATATAATTAAGTGAATGATATTTGAAGCTCATATATGATGTATTTCTAATAGTACAATATTAGTATTTTAAACATGACAAAAGCATAATTTTGCTATAAATTTCAAAAACTGTAATGATTCATAAAAACAGTTTTAATCTATTTTCTTTTACAATTCATCTCACATGCAAATGAATTCAGATATTCGTTGAGGTATTATTTTAAGTCAACACTCATTCATAATATTCATTTAGACATTTACAATGTCATGACCATTCATTCAGAAATTTGTTCAAAAGAGTTAACATAAATTTGTTTAAAAAGCTGAGTTCATCAAGATTCTTAAATCCATTAAAAATGTGATTGCCGTAGCTAACTCCCATATCATAGCTAAAAATTGTTTTATGTTTTAAATTATAGATCTAAATATTAGAAATGCATAAATTAATAAAGTAATACTACAATTTAGGTTCGAAAACTTTGAAAATACTGCTTCTGCAGTTCTCATTTTTATAGGTTCCAATATGACATTGTTTTTTGCTTTACTAAGATCTAATAAACTTCTAGAAAACTTCAATCTGAAAATCTTTAAAACCTCTTTTTTTAATTTAATGCATGCATTTTTCAAAGCGCATAACTAGTCGAATAAACTAGTCAAATATTTGCATTTTCAGAATTTTTCCGGTTGAAGAATTTCATACTCACCGTTTCCATTTTTCTCCTAAGAACTGATAAGTAAAAAGTTAGTCAAATATTCGATAAAATAAATATAATGTTTAATACTCTCTTTCTTATCACAAATCTTATACTTCACAAAAACTGAATATTCTGTATATACTTGAAACTCTGAATCTCATTATCTCAAAACATTGCATCCGACAATTTTTTTGTTTGTATATTAAGGGACATTCTTTCTCTTTTTCAAAATTTTAATGATATTCTAAGTATACCCTCTTCTACCTGATATTCTAAAGGGATTGATATACAAGGAGATTTAACCCTGCTGTTATGTTCGTATTTACTTCAATTATGTAGAAGAAAAATTTAAATTTAAAACCCGACTTAAGAAAAATAACCTTTCTTACAGAATAAACCTAAATGACAGATGCATTTTAAAAAATAAATTAAACAAAAATAATATAATTTTAAAAGTATGTCTAATAATATGAAGCCTTTATAAGAATAAGAAAAAATATTTGAAATTGAAACTTAAAATAATATAAAGCAGAACAAAAAATAATAACAGAAACATATTAGAAATTAAAGCTTACGTTTATTATCATGTGAGACCATAATAATGTTTTTGCTTTGCATTTTTGGAGCCTCAAAATGTGAAGGTAATAAATTGTTGTAGCTACAAAATGCGTAGACTATATATTGGCCAATTTTCTTTTTTTTTACAATTTGAGCAATTATATTTTATGCGATTTGCAAATGTTATTCTTACAATTCCAACATAACATATTAGTTTTACTGTCATTACTTGGTGGACAGAGTTTGCATCATCCACATTTGACACACAATGAAGTATTCTCAGCAGATCTTGATGGCACGTTTTTCCTTTTTCTCTGTATTCACTATATCTAGTCTTCACTTCTTGGTAGGTTTAGCCTTGCTTCAATGTGTGGAAAAACGAGTTATCTTCCCAGTTCTTCCAGAAACAGTCTTTATTTAGACAATTTGTTTTTTCAGTAATATTTTCATCTGGATTATATAATTTTGGTATAATTTATATCCACTTTTCCCAGATACTTCGCACTGCAACTAATTTATCGAAATTTCTACTTTCTTAACGAGTCGATTTATTATGAAAACGAATAACTCTCCATATGGCTCAAAATGTGTTGAGGGTCATTTCGAAATATATGTCTGTCAATTAACATTGAAGCTTTTGAGTAATTATAATGATTGAAAATTTTACTTTTTATAGTGTTTCCTTTTTCTTTCATAAGCCTTTTCTCCTTCAATAATTGTCATTTTCATGATTTCGTTTTCAATTGTAGAATCAAATACTCTCTCAAATGAACTTTTTACACCTTTTATGTTTACTATTGCATATCTTAAGATCATTGGAATACTTTTTATAATATTAACAACTGCGGATTGGGAAGAATGTTGCTGCGTATGAAACTTCCGCTTTATTTCACTGATTATTGGACTTATATTCACTGATTATTATAATTCATTTGTTGACGGCCGTTATCAAAAACGCTGTCAGTACTTTCACTCTCAATTGCATCACTTGTATGATTTTCATATCCGTATATTTCTTCTTCGCTATCAAAAGCTTCTATTAGTTAGCTTTACAGCTTGACGCAAATTTATACACTTTGCCATTTTTGCTCTCACAATCAGGACACAGCTCTTTTACAGTGTATCAGACAATGAAATATAGTAGGAAATCAAGAAAACTTGCAATAAGCTCATTCCGTTAGTTTTGAGCTGGAATTACAGTATTGTTGTTAACTGAAAAAATAAAAATGCATTTGAATATAGCCAAGCAATAAGATTAATTTTTTTTATAAAACTTATTTTATTAGTATACAAAAATAGTTTTTCTAAATATTCAGTATTCAGTTTTTAAAAATAAAACATTTTGATATCAGTTTTTCTTGAATTTATTGTCTAATAATTGCAATTAAAATGGAATAAAATAATACTTAAGTGTATTAAAAATTAAATTGTAAAATTATTAAAATAACTTTTTTTAAGAATACAATTATTCTTAAAACCTGAAAAAAATCTACCTTATCATGAAAGGAGTGAAAAATTGAATGCAAATCTTCGTTCCTATTAACAATAAACTACTAAGTAAAATTAAAGCAATATCTTAATACATCGTGTAAGCAGCTAAATATTGGTGGAATGTTCAAAATGGCAAATGAATAAATAAAATTGCTAAACATAATTATTTATTGTACTTTTTTCATAGATATTCAAAAAATATATCGAATTCAAATGATATACTTTATTTTGAAGACAATGTGTTACTAATTTAGCAGTAATTTGGAAAATAGAAATATTTTAAAGGGCTTACACCACATATTGTGAAACAGAATGCTAGCTTGCTTTTGAGAAAATTGAAAAATAAATAATGTGTATTATTTTCTTTCATGCTATTAATAATAATTATAAATATAAAATAACATATATCACTATGACTTTATTGCTGAATCTAAACAGAAATAAACAGATATATCCGTTAAATATTGTACCATAGCAAAACATTTGCAACCTTTATACTGAATTCATATGTTCTAGAAAATAATGCTTACTCAATTCTTTCTATAATTAAATCTGTTTCAGTATCATATAGAAAACTGATATTATTCTCATGGATAAATGATTTCTTTCTTCTCCCCATTGCCATTTATCTCTATCTACTCTTCGACGATATATATCCTAGAATTTCCTGCTCCATTACCACTCCGGAAATTCAGGAGGAAGAATCGGGATTTAGATCTGACTCCGGTAATCCAATTCGAGATGAAACCACTTACTGAAAGCTATCCGAAGAACTGGAGTCTCGTCAGTTTCTTTCAGCGTCAAATTCCTCAAGAAGGAAGGCGAATCGATCCCAAACAGGTGTCAATCCTTGTTTGTTTTCAATAAAAGATGGAGTTTGTTTTATTTTTTGCTCTGCAGATTTATTTTTAGATTTTTAAAATTTATACAGATAAAATAGTAGGTCTTTTTTTTACTTTGATTTCCAGTTACATAGTTTATTTCTTTAATTTTATGTGATAACATTTGTCTAAACGTAATATGAGTTAACATATTATAAAGAAGTCCAAGAATTCCCAACTTCTTTTAATTTTACAGCCATGTATTTGTAATGCACGATTTTTAATAAAAATAGTATCTTTTTCTATAGAATTTATTCAGCAAATTGTTGAAACATTTTTTTAGAATGACTGGTGAAACTCAGGATTAACTCTTGAATGTAATTAAATGAAATCCATGTAAAATGAACTATGTTTTCATTGCTTGTTATTTATTTCTACATTATTTCCTTTTTCTACGTAATTTAATGAAAAAACTTGAGTAAAATTCAATGGAGTTTTTATTTTTAAACCATTTTTATCGAGATTTATGTTAATTGATCTAATTGTCTTCGGTATATTGTTGTCACAAATGCAAAATGTTCTACAAGTAAATAAATTTTAAGAAACACTTGTTTCTTCTTATTTAGTGTCTTAATAAAAACATTGTTAAATTATATCTTTTTGATAAAATAATTTTTTCCTAATTGTTGTGAATTTTAATAGGAATGAATAAATACTTCTACTAAATTCAGTAATAATAGATGGGCTTGGGACATAATGTTAATAAACTACATTTTAATTTTTAAACATCAGATACAAATAAAATATTGCTATAATTTTTATTTTAAACTTAAATATTTATTTAAGAAAAATTCAATCTGTAATTAAAGTTTTTAATTAATTATTTGATGTTTATTTATGACATATATAGTTAAGGGAAATGATATTATATCTTGGATAATTGGTATACATTTCCATTACCTATCGTTTAAGAACGTCAATGGTTACCTTATTTAGGTATGAGCAGTTTGAAAAATAATGGCAAGTAATAGAATGGACTTATTTTGGTATAAAATATTTCAATTACTTTTCTTAATAAAGTATATAATTTGCTATTTATATCTCTCGGCAGCATTTCTTTGAAATGAGATCTAAGATAATTCGCCGTTGTTCTCATAAACTCAAATAAAAAAGAAAAAAAAAAACGAATGCTTTGTTCAGTACTTGTTTTAATACTGAAGTATTTTAAACAGAACATATAGTTTTGACTTCATATTTGTAATCTAATAAATAATATATATTGTGTTTACCCCTTTCGAAAGATTTTAAATTCCTATTTCTAATAAAGAAGATTGAGTGTGTGTT
>JAPMOQ010023004.1:0-11338 GCA_026543055.1 Argiope trifasciata
TGTGTGTGTGTGTGTGTGTGTAGATAGATACAGATGATGGGTTAAAAGTAAATTGGTAAAAAGTAAATTAAAAGTAAATTAAAGTAAACCTGTGCAGAGTTTTGTAACACAGAAGTAGATGGAAATCTAATACAAGAAATTTGTTTGTTATGGGATCTGATTTTGAATGAAATTGATTGATGCAAATAATGGACAATACATATTGAGATGAAATAATAAAATAATTATTATAATGAATTATTCCTAAATGTATTAACTTTGTTGAAACTTTTCTTTATGTAGTTACTACAGCAAGAGCTGAGAATTCAGCAAATTAAAATTAATGAAGAATTGTCTTTGGTCAATCATATGTTTTATATCATTCTTATATCAATCATAAGTCATCATATGTCAGTCATATATGAACGTTTGAATGCCCCTGCTGAATGAAGCATAGAAAAAGAAATTGCAAAAAATGTAACAATTGCAATTGCATTCATAATATATGCTCAGATTTGCACTTTTTGGAGCTTTACAAAATATTAGATCCCAAATAACTTTTTGCATCCAGACCTCTTTGAAGAGAAAGCTGGTTCGGATCATAAAGCCGTTAATCTACTTTGTCATGACAGGCTATGAAAAAATTGTGACGAATTGTATAATGAATTTGTAAAATTTTTGTCACATAATTTTTCAGACTGAAGTCCTTATAAGATTCCTCCATCAGATCTATGGTTGTCAACATTGCCGATTATCCGTATGTGGAGTTCTACAACAACGCACAAATAAGTTGTAGTTACCATAAATATACGTTCTGCATGTTTTGAATTTGATGCTTGAAATGAAATTTTACGGCATGAAAACGTAAAACTAAAAATTAGGCGTGTAGTTTTGTCAAACTAAATGAAAAGTTCATTATTTGTAGGTGGTGGTGGTGGGTCTAATGCCACTTGGTCATACCAACCCCGATTGAGATTTAGCTCTTTCGTATGAAGGCAGAGGTGTGCGCCTTTCGTTGTGAACGAGCGCCGTTCACGACACAAAATTTTTTAGAGAGTGGTCGAACTCGTTTATCCATCCTCCAGTCAGAATTTAGATGTCAATCAGAGACCGACTCATCCCTGATTCAGTACCCCCAGAGGTATAATTTGTTGTCTAGACTTGGAGGACTTTGCAGACACGGCATATTGAACGTGCTCCATCTGCTATGAGCCAACACGGCGGTCTTTGCCCGAGACGAGGACAGAACTCGCCACCTTTCGGTTACGAGACGGACGTTCTACCAACCAGGCTACCTCAGCCGTTGATTATTTGATTTATGTTTGAGTAGCTTCTTAGCCGATGCAGTTCCGATGAACTGCACAGTTGCCCAAGGAACACCACGTGGAAATGGGCTACTTTCGTTCCCCGCCCACCCACCCTCCATCGCTGCATCCGAAGACAGTTCTGATCTGAAAAGTGCATCGGGCAGCCGAAGACAATTTTGATGTTAAACTGCGTCTTCCTGCGACCAGTATCTCACTGGAATATCCAAGGCTAAGCAGAACTGGTAGATCGCAAAGGATTCTACCACTGGCACTACGACAGGAGCCGTCCGTGCAGGAAAACCCAGAGCTGAGCACAGCTTGTTGACCGCATAGGATTCGACAACAGTGATTTCTGAATTCTGGGTAGCAGATGTAGCCAGTTTCGCGGGAAGTTCTAAAGCCTGGCAAATCCTAAATACCGTGTAGGAGCGAACCACTGGGACGGATTCCACTCTAGTCGCAAGTGGATCAGATGGCGTAACAACATCTTGATCCAAATCGGGATTGAAAAACAGATCTCCGATTGAAGGTAAGTGGGGGAACATGTAATATTTCAACAGTTCCAAGATCGTCCATAGGACAATCCATCCAACGATGGCCGCAGCCTCATTGAAATCACATAACACACCAAGCATAGCTCAGCAAAAAAAAGAATAGCTCAGCAAAAAAAAAAAAAAAAAAAAAAAGTCACACAACGATCAGTTGCAAAAAGAGAAATGATTCGTAACAGAGCGGTAGAAGGTGGATTCATTGTTTCATCTATTATATTGTTTGCATGTTGTGCATTTGCTTAACATTAAACGGTAATATTTCTGCTATCAACAATATTAAAATTGATTGTTGAAAGCTTCTGCATCCAATAACAACCGAAATATAATCAATGGTTTTTGCTAAATTAACAATGGCATAATCATCTAATAATAAAGCATAGAATACAAGAGGGGGTCAAAGAGGGGAATTGATATTTAATTAAATTATTTGGGTATTAATTTATATACTTTTCCGAATATTAACTAGATCTTTCGTGAGGGATTTAAAACGAATACTGTCGATCGGGACTAAAATTTACAAGAAATGTTTTGAGAATAAATTTCTTTTTTTTACTTACTTTGTTAAGTAATAAGTTTCTGCTCTGTGCTGTATTTGAAGTAAATTGCGTCTCATATAAGTGTAGTTATTAGTTAAACAGAGGTAAAAGAAAAGTGAAAGAAAAAAAAAGAAGAAACGCTCAAAAATAGACTGAAATATAAAATTCACGCGAAACTAACAAAAAAAAAAAAAAAAAGCCATCAATTCAAGAAACATCAATTTTCAAAATCTCTTAAATGAACGTTTAGGGCTTCATAGAATAATGAAGAAAACAGAATATGCCTTTTTGAAGCTCATGCATATTCGGTTCATTCTCATTCAAATGAAACTCAAAATTCCTTACAAAACTATTTTATGATGAGATCAATTACCAGATTAAATCATTGTTATTAAGTATATACGCTTGTGAACGAGCAGACCTACGTACTGTCAATCCAAATTTGAATAATTTACATGTTAAATCGCGTCCTTACCTAGAGGTAGAGCATCTTCCCCAGGATCTAGACATACACACGTATATGTGTATGTGTGTATATATATACAGTAAACTCTCGCTACAACGATACCCGATACAACAATAACTGCCTCTACAACAATAATGTTTTGTGGTCCCGGTGATTTTGCATATAAACTAATGTTAATCTCCCCTCAATATTGCGATATTCTCTAGAACAATAAACCTCTGTAAAACGATTTTTTCAATCTAAATTTCAGTATTATTTTATTTTCTCCCTTTATAATAATATTTTGATTTTCAAATGCTTTTTTTTCGTTTTCTTTTGTTATTTTTTCCGTCTATTAAGACTCATTGTGGATATTCAACTTATCCCTGAATAAATAGCTATTGTTCAGATTTCAAAACAGATGAAGACACCCTTTGGGGAATTGGAGTGGGTGAGGGGGGGGGGGTGAAGTGTAAATGTATGCCTAGTCTCATTTCATAGTAAGCTTTGGAACTCTGATAAGGTTTAAGGACATCTAGACCTGTCTGGTCACCTTTTCACAGAACAAGTGCCCTTTGTTAGAGGAACAGGGGGAGATGGAGGCGGGTTGCTGTTAAGTGACGTACTGAAAAGTGAGTTCAAAGGTTGTTTAATAGTCTTTAACGATTTTGAGTTATACGCGAAACATTTAGTTTAAACTTTTCTTTCTTTCACGCGATATTGTTCTCTAAGATGGCAGGGCGAAAGCAACTATCTTTTCGAGATAAACTGAACGTTATCAATGATATTGATGAGGGAATGAAGCAAATTGATGCGGCTAAGAAACATGGATTATCGCAATCTACAGTTGCAACGTTCCTAAAGAAGAGAAAGCAAATCGAAGATGCTGAATTCAAATGAAATGAACCCAGATCGAAAACGACTGAAAGTTGCGACAAAAGAAAACATTGATGCTGCTGTTTTAAAATGGTTTCAAGAGATGAGAGCAACAAATGTCCCAATAAATGGACCTTTATTATGTGCAAAAGCACGGAAATTTGCAGCAATGCTAGGGAACGAAACTTTCAAAGCTAGCAATGGTTGGTTAATGCTTTTTCCGAGATCGTCATGGAATAACTTTCCAAGAAGTTCACGGAGAGAAAAAGTCAGCCCCGATAAACGACGCAAATGAATGGTGGCAAAACAAGATGAAATAAATCTTAGAAAAGTATGCTCCAGAAGACATTTATAATGCAGATGAAGCTGGGCTGTTTTTCCAACTCCTACTCGATCGAACATTGGCATTCAAGGGTGAAAAGTGTTATGGAGGGAAGAAATCAAAGCAGAGACTGACTGTTCTTCTGTGTACAAATAGCACAGGAACGCATAGAATACAACCTCTCGTCATTGGTAAATCATTGAAGCCAAGGTGCTTTAAGAACGTGAAAAGTCTTCCCGTGGAGTATAAACAAATAAGAAGGCTTGGATGACGTCTAAATTTTTTTCCGAATGATTACAGAAGTTAGACACTGAAATGAAGAAGAGAAAGAAAAAAATCGTTTTGTTGATAGATAACTGCGGTGCTCACTCGTCATTTCCAAAGCTACAAAATATCGAAATCGCTTTTTTCCCTGCCAATTGCACTTCAATTTTACAGCCTCTTGATATGGGCATAATTAAGTGCTTCAAAGGATATTACAGAAAACGGTTGGTGGACTCCATACTTGTAAACTTTGAAAATAAAATAGAAGACCCTTTCAAAGCTGTAAATGGCAAGGAATCGTGTGGCAATATTGCTGGAAGTTGGTGGGAAGTAACGGAAAAAACCATTCGGAATTGCTGCAAAAAGGCCGGTCTTTGTGTTATGGAAGATATGAAATCTGATAATGATGAAAATTCCATAGACAATGATCTCTCAGATGATCAAGAATGTGTTTTGCACATCAAAAAATCCGTATAATAACTTGAGGAAACAAGCGGTAAAAAGTTTGGAATTAGTATAGAAGACTATTTAACAGCAGATGATGATCTTTTGGTTTTCGCAGAAGTTACTGATGAAGATATTCTCTCTGAAATTACTGATGAGATAGGAAACAATGATGAAGATGATGATGATAATACAAGTCCATCGCAGTCCTTATTGTCATCCCAGGAAGCTCTTCAATATGTGAATTCTCTAAGGACATTTTTTTCAAGCCTTCCGTCGACAAGTGAAGAACATTTTCGTGCACTAGACTCAATGCATACAGTATTGGTGAACTTAACAGTTAAAAAAATGAATAAACAAACAAAAATATTGGATTATTTTCAATAAAAAGTGTTTTCAGGTATGTGAATATTTCTGTGCTTATTTTCTGAATTTATCTTATTTATTTATTTTTTTAGTATTTAAACCACTATTATTAGTATTTTACAAATTAATTTCTTCTAAATATAGACTTAAAAGTAGTATGTTATGCACCTTAAACTAATAATAATAAAAAAAACTCTTATTAAATGCTCAAAATATGTGGGCCCTCGATATAACAATATGCCTCTCTACAACAATATATTTATTTGGTCCCTAAAATATTGTTGTAACGAGATTTCACTGTATATATATATATATATATACATATATATATATATATATAGTGACCGAAAGGGCGCCAAAAGTCTAACTCTGCCAGGATAGACTATTAAAAATCAATAAATCATGCCAATTTAGTTAAAAATACATTTAATGACATTAAAGGACATGATTTACAAGGGGACAAAACTATTGAGGACAATAACATTTAACATATATGCATAAAAATAATACTCGGGGATTACATCATGCTTTACGTTCGCTTCCAAGACATGGACTGATTGTTCATCGTAACGACCGATAGAGGGTCGAGGAACAGTTACGGTTACAGACTCCCCCTCTGGCTCGAACGACGTCTCGGCGAAGAGTCAGCACTGTACTTCTTAGGTCTACCTCTTCTCTTGAGGGGAACTACAGGAGTTGTGTTCCTTTCTGGAGATAGTTCATAAGGTTTCAGCATATTGGTATGGTAAGTTGATCTGGTGTACTGGGATCAGCAAGGTCATAAGTTGTAGGAGATCTGTTTGTGATTACTAGATAAGGGCCTTCTCTTTTTGTTAATAACTTCTTGCTTCGTTTGGTGCTTTTACTGCTTATAGGATGTGAATTCACCCAAACCTTGTCACCAGGATGATAGTACACTTGTCTTCTATTTTTATCAAAATATTTCTTTCTTTGATCCTGTTTTTGTTCTACCCGCTCTCTAATTTGGGGTGTCAAGCAGGCAAATTGTTTCAAGTAAGGCGTTATCTCTGCTTACAAAATTGTCGTTTTCAATGAGGCTTCTTAAATCGTGGTTTACATCGTCTGTTGTTCTTAATTCACGTCTAAATTGTAAATATGCAGCAGTGTGACCAGTAGTATCACATTTTGAAGTGTTCATGGCAAACCGGATCATTGCCAACTTTTCTTCCCAGGTATCGTGATCTGGTGTACTGGGATCAGCAAGGTCATAAGTTGTAGGATACTAGTTAGCTAGTTTGGGCTTCAGATAACGATTTTTCCTTTCTGATGGATTCGCCTGAGGATGATAAACTGGAATTAATTCTTGTTTGATACCAAGGAAATTACAGGTTTGCTGCATTACCGCACTTACGAATTGGCTACCGTTGTCAGAAATTAGTCTTCGTGGTAGTCCATAGCGAAGGAAAACTTCTTCTATTAAGATTTTCGAACAGTGTCATGCAGTAGCATTTTCTAAAGCGAAGAGCTCTACCCACTTTGTACTGGTATCCTCTATTAAAAATATCCATTTCTATCCAGTTTGAGTTTCTGGTAAAGGGCCAAAAAGGTCGATGGCCAAAGTTTCGAATCTTTGAGCCTAAATGGGCGTTCTCAATAATCCAGCAGGTTTTTGATTACTTGGTTTGTACCGGTTGCATTCAGCACAATTTTTTACATATTCGGTAATAAATTTTCCCATTCCAGGAAAGTAGTATCGAGAAGTACGTTCCTTCAGCTCCACTATGTCCTGCAGTGGGTGAATCGTGGTATTGCTCTAATACTCGTTCTCTTTCATGACAAGGAACAACAAGCTGTGCCTCCTCAGATTCAGTGTCTGGCGAATATCGATAAAGGATTCCCTGATTCATGAGATATCCTCTACTTGTTCAATTGATAAAGTCTTCATCTTTCCTTCCACTTTCAAAACAATCAATAATTTTTCTTACATCCTCATCTTTCATCTGTTCATCGCGGATGTCTTTAGATCTTCGAGATGGTAGTTCAATAGATATAGTGTTGAGGTCGCACACAAACTCTTTTTTTTTCATGAGTTGGTCTAGACAGGAGGTCTGCGACAATGTTAGACTTTCCAGACGTATAGTGAACTTTCGGGTGAAAAGATTGAATTTGTAGAGCCCACCGAGCTAGTCGACCGGATGGCGATTTTATGCTCATCAACCACTTCAAGGGTTGCTGATCCGTTGCGAGGATTATTTCTTGGTTCTCCTCGTAACCACGAAATTTTTCCAAAGCCCATACAACAGCAAGAGCTTCTCTTTCTGTTGTCGAATAGTTCTTTTCCGCAATCTTAGCAATCGGCTTGCATACTCAATGACGTGTTCTTCTGGGCTTTCTCCTTGGATAAGAACTGCACCTGGTGCATAATTACTTGCATCAGTTCTAATTAGGAAAGGCTTGCTTCCATCAGGTTGTGATAACACGAGTGGTGAAATCAACATCTTCTTTAATTCTTTAAATGCCTTCGTTTCAGTTTCACCCCAAGTCCAGGATTTATTCTTTTTTGTGAGATTACTGAGTGGTCTCGCTACTTCTGAAAAATGTGGAACATATCTTCTGAACCATGAGCAAGTCTTTAAAAATGACTGTACTTCTTTAACGCAAGTTGTTTCAGGAATTTTCTGCACAGCTGCCACTTTTTCAGGATTGATTTCAATTCCTTGTTCAGTAATATAATGTCCAAGATACTTCACTTTGTTACAAGCAAAATTGCATTTTTTCCGGTTAGCAGTAAGTTTAAACAGAGAGAGTCTATCAAATGCCTTAAGTCTGACAAATGTTTATCAAAACTTTCAGACAAAACAATAATGTCATTAAGATATGAGAGGGCAAAAACATCCTTTAGTCCAGATCTGAACTTATCTATAGGGCGTTGGAATGTTGCGGGAGCGTTTCGCAAACCAAACGGCATCCATAAGAATTTGTATGTGCCAAAAGGACAAATAAAAGCAGTTTTTTCTTGATCCGATTCATAAACTTTCACTTGGTAACCAGCTCCAAATCTATTGTAGACATATACTTAGTTGATTTAGCCTCATTCAATAAATCATCCATTCTAGGCAGAGGATAAGTGTCAGGAATTGTTGTGGCATTCAATTTCCTGTAATCAATGTACAAACGAACAGAACCATTAGGTTTTGGAACCAATACAACAGGACTTGCGTAAGGACTCTCGCATTCCTCAATGATATCCTCGGCTAGTAAGGATTCTAACTCCACTTTAAACAGTTCCTTCTTCGCAGGAGTCATTCGATATGGAGGCTCAGAAACAGGTAAATTATTCCCAGTTTGTATACGATGCTCAATGAAAGGAGTGGGGTCTCCCCCTGGATGAAAGCATGGCTCAAATTCTTTTAGCAACGAGTTAAGGCTGTCACGTTGTTTGGCAGTCAAATGTTTACCTTCTCCTGGGCGTAAACAAAGACTATTAGTTTCAGGAACGAAAAAATTGTTTTGCACTGAATTATCACTTGTGACTGAATTCATCGGACAAGAACTACTAATCTTTTCGACAAGACTATTATTCCTAGGTAAGGGAATATCTTTAGCAAAAGGTATTCTACAGTTCGGTTTATCACCAAAATACAAGAAATTATTTTTCATATCCATCACAATTCCTGATTTTTTCAAAAAGTCAACTCCAAGGAGAGTACGATTACCTTTAGCATGCGGCAGAAAATTTAAATCAGTGTGAAAAGTTCGACCAAGCACTTTTATCGGCACTGTAGTTTTTAAAACAACTGATGTGGATTGTTGACCATCTGCCAAACAGATAGCAAGGTCAATTTCTGTGAACTTCTGTTCGCGCTTCTTTAAAAAATTAAACATCAGTTCTCCACCAACTGACTGACTGGCACCTGTGTCAGCGCAAACTGTTCCTGTAGCATCATATATTTCAATGGGGAGTAAGGCTACTGGAGAGGTAAAACAAGTAAACATATGTATTGCATTAACTTGAGCATTGTCTTTCTTTGAAGAACAATTTGGACATTTCGATTTTATAAAACCAGGATGACCACAACCATAACAATAAAAAGAATGTTCCACATGTCGTGATGACCTATTGTCTGAATTAGATACAGTATTGGTGTGAGCACACAAAGGATCTTTCTCATGGCCCTTCTCATTGACAGGTTCCTTTTTTATTTGAAATTTGGATCTAACCTCTTTGGGTTTAATTCCGCTATAATGCCCTCCAGTTTGAAAATTATAGCCCCTTTTCTTTGGGAAATCTCTTCTAAAACTTTGTTTAATGCTTTCGTAGTCATCAAGTTTTTCTACTAGATCATATGAAGTTTTCATATCAATACAGTCATGGAGAAAATGCTCTCTCACTTCAGCAGGAACACGGTACTTCAGCTGCTCAGTGATCATCAGATCCTTCAGTTGTTCAAAGGTTTTGATTTCTAAATCTGAGATTCATTCTGTAAAGTGACTATTAAGTTCATGTGCAAAATTCCTCCAAGATTTCTCTTCTGGTTTTTGGTGCCGATAAAAACATTGTTTTAGCTTTTCATTGTTTAATTTGTATCTTTTTAATAAGATTTTTTTCACAAAATCATAGTCATTAGCATTGCTCGCAGATGGCTAACATATTTGAGATTTCTGCTGGCAAAACCGCTAACAAGTATTCTACCCAATCTTTCTTAGGTACTTGAGCCATTTCTGTTCTTCTTTCAAAATTAATCAAATATAACCCCATTTCGTCATGCTTTTCAACAAACTTGGGTGTGATCTGAGAGAGATGAATTTTTGGTTCGGTTTCTACTGTATTTCTAGACTCATCATTTAGGCGTTGACTACTTTGGGCTGCTTCTAATCTCTTTATTTCTAATTCACGTTGTTCGCGCTGCTCTTCCCGAGCCCTCTCCTCCTTTCTAGTTGTAAGAATTCTATCAAGAATAATCCTAACTTCCTCCTCATCATACGATGGACTTTTAAGAATTTTTTGTTTTATGTCAATTACTCTAGTGGAAGTATCTACCTCTATCCATATTCCCTCGCATATCTCTAAAAGGTCAGGCTTATTAGCTTTCGCCAAATACGCCATGATTTTGGGAAAGAAGATCAAAATACTTAAAATTTCAAATGATCAAAAAATAAATTTCTTTTAAATAAAAGAATTATGCAAGCTATTACATTCCTAAAATTTGTACAGCGAAGCAAGCAATATCGATATTACTTTGTAAATAAACACTTTATACTGTATAAAGTCAATAAATACAAAAATTATCAGTCAAATATAAAACGAAAATATTCAATTACAAAGTTGCTTCCTAAAACGAAAGTGCAAGTAAACAACAAACAAATTTCAATATTCTAAATCAATTTAAAAAAAAAAAAACGTAAAGAAATTCAATTCAAAGAATTTAGCATTTTTGTTTTGATAAAACAAAACTATATAGCTGTTTTCTCCTTTTTTTTTCAAAGCGAAACTAAATTCAAAACGATAATAATTATATAATTCAATTTTTAAAGTGTAAGTATATATATACATACAAAAGAAAAGTAAATACAGTGAACAATTCGTATTATAAAATTTGAGGTAAATACTGAAGAAATATCTTTAAAAATTCTTAACCATAAAAATAAAATTCTTATTTCAGAATTACCGGAAATGAGTCATCAAAATAATACTTTAATTTCTTTTCAGCAATTTTTTATATCCTATGATATTCAACATAAAATAATTTTATGACAACAATTATTCTGAATATTCTTTTTTAGTAAAACAATATGTAAGCAATTAAAAGAATATAACAGTTCTTTCAATTACTGTATTTCCAAAATATATGAATCATTCATAAAAATAAATATTTTTCATATTCACAAACAATTTGTTTTTATTGAACACATATAACTTTTATAACACTGTAAAAATTACTATTTAATTCTTTTTTTTTAATACGAATAAATAAAAGAATAATCAGATTCACAGAAAGAAAAGTTTTATCACAATTTTACTCTCTGAAATGCTCAGTATTTTATTTCTTGCATAAATACCAACTCAACAAAAATGAAAGTAATTCAAAAGAAAGAACAATAATATTCTCTTCATCTAATAGCAATTCAGACAGGAAGAGACTGGTGTTAAATCATTCCGATTTATGCTTACTCTGCGTTTTTCCCGTCTGGACTTTGAATCCTTACTCCTATCAAAATAACTCTAGTTCTATGCGCTTCATTTCTTTTACATTTCTATAAAAGCCATAACATGTGAAGATTTTCAA
>JAPMOQ010023010.1:0-20133 GCA_026543055.1 Argiope trifasciata
TTTCTAACCTTAAATAAAAATTATTTATTAATTTTTCACATATTTTTTATAGCTAATTTTCAGTACGTTGCTAACCTTCAATAAAAAGTGTTTAATAATTTTTCACATATTTTTATTATTAATTTTGAGTACCTTTCTAACCTTAAATAAAAATATTTATTAAGTTTGCACATATTTTTATGGTTAATTTTCAGCTTAGCTTAGTTACATCAACCTCCCGGTTTGTAGCAACACTAGGGCTATATTGGGACAGATGTCGTCCTTTTGAACCTCATTCAGATGACGCGGAAGGCACCTGAGCTGACTGCCCCTTCCAAACCACACCAAAGGGAGGAAGTTTGCCCGCGACAAAATTAATGTGCACCAGATCCACTTACACGGCCTTTCTTCGGTGGAATCATGGCTCTAACTTGCACCCCCTCCCGGATTCAGAAGCTGAGACCTTACCACCAGGCCACAGTGGCCACATTAAATTTTTTGTATCTTGCTAAGATGAAAGAAAATGTAATTATTAATTGTTCTCATAATTTTTTTGGATAATTTTAAGTACCTTGTTATCCTTAAATAAAAAAGTGATTTTTAATTTCTCACAAATTTTTATGGATAATTTTCAATACCTAGCTAACCTTAAATGAAAAGTTTTTATTTATTTTTCACATATTTTTATTATTAATGTTCAACTTAGTTAACCTTAATTTGCTTAACCTCCTATTTTCTGAAACCAAACACAAATAATCCAACCTTAATTTTTACAGGATTAAACCAAAAGATAGTCCTTTTACTCAAATGATTTATTTTTACGAAGCAATCAGAAGATTATGTTTAGAATAAATGTTTCAACGTATTTTTATATTATTAATGGCTCTGAGCACAAAAAAATCTTAATGTCTAAATTATGTATTGCATTGAGCCCATTGAATAAAATCTTAATGCCTATGTAGACAAAAGCATGATTGAGCGTTGAACCATTTATAATAAGTGCCATGTGCATAAAACATGCAGATGCTTCTATGTTTCCGCGGTTACCTGGTAGATATGGCATCTGTTTCGTAACCGAAAGGTACCGAGTTCTCTCCTCGTCTCGACCAAAGACAGCCTTGTTGGCTCATGGCCTTTGGGGCACGTTCAATAGGCCGTAACTGCAAAGTCCACCGAGTTCCCATAACCTCTGGGGGACTGAATCAAGGATGAGTCGGTCTGTGATTCGAATCTATATTCTGACTTTCGGATGGATGGATGAATGAATGAATTCGAACTCCACCTCAAAAGGGTTGTGTCATTTGTGTTCGAGCAAAGTTGTCCTTTCACCTTAACCCTTTCGCGACGGGAATCGCTAACGCGCGCTTATCGCTGAGGCCGGCAGTTTCTTTTGCGAGTGTCTGTCCAGGGCCGGAGGACTTTTTGCTGTTAAGCCTAAATCCATGAATTTACCGAAGTTTCAACGCATTGTTTAATAATGCTCTGTATAGAATTTGAATGGCATATGCTTTTTTTATACATTTATACATATTTTATTCACTTAATTCATTTCTTGTTTAAATATCTATTTTACACATTTTATTTTCAATACATACTTTAATGACGTTTCGACATTGCAACGGTAAAAACAGAAAGAATTCACGTCTACAAAATCTAATTATCCACTGAAGACTGGACTGCAAACCGAAATAACCAACTCTAGTGAAAATAAAACTCCCTATTTACTATAAATAAAATACCGCGTGCGAATTTAATGAGCCGTCATAAAGCATTCCAATCGGAATCATTTATTTCCCCCTATGTTTATATAATCGAAAACCACGTGTATGTGAGTCATGTTTCTCTCATTTCGAGTAGAAGGTCAGATCTACATGTATCTGAAACCATATGGACATACAATGCCATCTTGTGCCGAAAATTATATTTTTTAAAACGTTCTAAGACACTGGCACAAATGTGTGACGGCCGGCGGTGAACGAGAAAAGGCTCTGTCACGCCGGTGTGTCGGTCGGGAAGTGAGCGTGTTTCTTGCTGGCACGTATATGTGCCAGTAGGCGCGAAAGGGTTAAACATGCCATCACCCTAAACAACGAAACGCGCACACCTCTGCTTTCATTCGAAACACACACAACACCACTTCATGCCCCTGCAACTATAACCATCTGGTTATTTACACAGTGTAATGAGCATGAAGTGGGAGAGACATGGACAGACGCTCCTGTTCTATCCATCCCTGTGACCATTTGTTCTTCTTCTGACAATTATAGATTGATATTTGGCAAGGGATTTTAATATTGGATAAACGAAAGCCGAAAGCAATGAGCTTTTTGTAGTTCAAAGGGGAGATGGATTTGGCTTATTAAGTTAAATATCATGCAGATTCTAAAAAATGTTAATAAAAATATATAAAAAAAAACTGGAAAAGAGGACAGAAAAAAAGTGAGAGAAAAAAAACACATACAAAAATACAAAAACAAATAAACGCTATGTACAAACACAAAGATAACAGAAAATAAAAATTTGTATGAAAAGTGCTATTCTTGCGAATAATGTTCCTGGAATCTAAACAGATCTTGATTTGCTTCCAGATGACGAATCATACTTTGAATTTTCTTCCCGGATCCTTGGGAAGAGGCAACGCTGCGGAACCAAACTCGTTCTAGTTCGGATGTAGGCATGGTCATGTGAAATGAAGAAGTCAGCAGGCATTCTGTTGCGCAGTGGATTGGCGTGGCTTCATTCGAAACAGCTTCTCTCATTCGGCTTGGTATGACCAAGTGGCATTAGACCGACCGATAAATGTTTCAACCTATTTTCATATTATTAAGACTTCTGAGCACACAAAAAAGACCTTATTGAATAAAATCTTAATGTCTTATGTATGTTGACAAAAGCTTTATTGCTCGTTCAACCATTTATAAAAAAGAGTAATATTCATAAAATATATAAATAGTTCTATATGTCATCCATCTCAATAAAATTTAATACTATTTACTTCAACATAATAAATATATTAAGAAAGTACTTTGTCATATAAATGTTCTTTGTTACCTGTTAGATGTTTTATATCTTGCAGCCTTTAAAATGAACACTACAAAAATACACTGTACAAATTAATATAAAACCATCTGAAATCGCCGTGACTTTTTAAAATTAATTCTTAATGTCTTCCTTGAGACACGATTTGAGAAGAATAACTCTAGAAATGGAGCCATTCGGACGAGAAAATACGGATTGTGTCATTTCAACGTTCTTTTGTGATTCAATATTCATGACTTATTTTGGAGCCAAATTAGCAAACATTCTGGATCACTCAGGAGATGTCTAAATATTTGCTCTCACTTAGCCAATGAACTTCAACATTTTAGAAAATTTGCTGTCTCTACAACAGACGGGACTTCTTAAGACGCATAAAGCTTTGACGGGTAAATGTATTGGAAAGATTGTTATTTTAAGTGTCATGCTTTTAAATGTGCTGTTTACTTTCATACTGTGTATTCGTAATTATTTACTATCACGTACTGTTTTAGTTTGATTACCCATAAAAAAGGAATCTATCATCTTTATACTTTAAAATTATGATGAGTTAGGAATGATAGAAAGAATAATGTTTATTTTTTATTGGAAATGAATACATTCATTGAAATTGAGTGATGTATAAAATAGAAAGAGTAAATAATCTTAGTTTTAAGTTTTTTGACATTATAATTCTAGACTTTAGGGTTGGCAATATTTTTTATTTTTTTCCATCTTCATCAGAAACAAATAAGTGCAGGTAATAAGGAAGAGCGGTAAGGCAGCACATAACAGACATGAAGACAAACATTCATACAGATTATATAGCAGAAAATTTTACTATGCCTATAACCATCCCGTAACTGCAAGTAATAAGTATTCGAAGTGTCATCGCAATCGAATGAGCAGCACGATAGCGCATAAGAGACATACAGACAAACATTCATTTTTATTTATATAGATTATTCGACTGTTTTTAACTCCGTTTTCATTAAAATTATTTAAAATAACTTTAGGTGCGGAAAATCAATAATACTGAACAAAGTTGCAGACAGAATTGATATGAAAAATCATGAAAACTAATAATGACAAGTATCTTAAGAAGAAATGCATATTAGTATTTGCTGTTCTTTTGTAGTTTTAATGTAATCCGGAAATCAGTATATGTTTCAAAAACGGTATTTAGTACGAAACCAGATCAAGCATATTGAAATTCAGAAACTTTTTCTCATTACTTTATATGAATTTTTCTTTTAAAGAATTAATACATTGGAAGTGTATTCGTAAATTAAGGAAGTATTCTTTTGTACTATTTTGTCTGCCATTTTAAAAAGTTAAATTTGAAAAAGGACGAATTTAATCTTCCATTTAAATGAGCTCAACTTTCCATTTCTGCTTCCTCTTTTTTTAATGATGCGTACTTTGTTTAATAATATGTATTTAATACCCCAAATAACATTAAATTATAATAGCTTTTTAAAGATTATATTTCAATAAATCGGCTATTAGCAAAATTTGAAAAAAAAAATGATTTTATCCTTCAGTAAGTTTTTATCATTTAGATATTTTAAATTAAGCCTCAATGAATTGTGATAATATATCGTACTTGAATTCATTGAATATTTTTTTTTGAAATTAGAAAAAGAATTTATAACAATTATATTTATTATAAATGTGATAAAAGGAAACGAATGAAATATATTAAATACAACAAATAATATTAAATTATAATCGCTTTTTAAAGATTATATTTCAGGAAATTTTCTTTTAGCAAAATTTAAAAAAAAAACTAAAAAAAAATTGATTTTATCTTTTAGTAAGTTCGGATCATTTAGATATTTTAAATTAAACGCCAACGAAATGTGATTATATATCGTACTTGAATTAATTGAATATTTCTTTTTGAAATTAGAAAAGAATTTATAACAATCATATTTATTAGAAAGCTGATGAAAGGAATCGAATGAAAGGTATTTAATAAAATATTTTTCCCTAGAATTTAGTAAAGTAAGCAAATTAATGTAGATATAAAATACAACTGAATTAAAAAAATTAAAATATATATTATGTATTTGAAAAACAGATATTGTTTTGAGAAATTATTTCTCTGTTTAAAATATTTATTGAAAATCTTTTATGATTTAGAGCAATTCATCTAAATGATTGAAATATTCTTTTTAGCTTTTAATTAAATATATCTGAAATTTTTGATGCACAATGCAGAAAATTTTAATTTATTTCTTCGTACAATGTGTTTTGCATTGTACACCTTTGCGTGTGTAAACGATGTACACTTTTTATGTACTTACAAATTTAGTAAAAATTGAGAATGAAGAGTAATGTATTCAATTTTATTAGCAGTATATTTTCGAACACAAGTAACTTGATTTTTTTACTGATTTGAGAAGAAAATATTTACGTATTTATAAATTTTATATCGACACAAAATAGAAATTAAGGTAAAAATGATTATCTTGAGGTGCATCTTTTTTAAACAACGTTTTAGAAATTAGAAAAGCTTGTGTATAAAAAATGATAATACAATTAAGAGTTAAGCTTTTCTCTGAATTTTTCAACAAGAAAAATCTAATTTATCCTTAATATAATTTATTGAATGTATATGTATAAAAAGCTGCCTTGTTTCTTTTATGAAATTTTATATACATAATGAATAATTCAGTTTTGTTAGAAAAAGAACACTTTTTTGATAACCTATATGTGACGATAATCTGTCTCTTTTATAATGAATTCATCTTGTATACAAACCTCTGTTAATCCAAAGTGCGTTAAATCATAATATTTTAGGCGTCGGTAAACACTGGTGTTTGTATTAATCGTTCCTAGTTTTTTTTTTCTTTAATAAGAAAACAAAATGAGACTAGCGAAGTGTTTATCTTTCTTTATTAAGCTTTTTTGAAATGTTTAGACATCGGTCTTGTTCTTAGAACGTTTTCAAATTCTTGACCTAAATATTAAACCAAACGTTCTTATAAAAATTAAAAATAATGAAGTTTTTACACTATTTTTTTCATGCTATCCTAAAACAACTCCTTGTTGCATTTCAAAAGATCAAGACAGTTACTTTAAACCACATAGATTGGAGAAAAGTCTATAAATTCTTTCAGTGTTACTAAGTCGTTCAAAGAATAACTTTCACAGCAGGAAAACTAGCTATATATTATTTATTTAATTAATTTTATATTCATTTATAGACGAAAGGCTGATACTAGCGGTCATTCAGTCTTGCGTGGTTTATCCGCATGCCTTCAGGTGGGTTGGAAGTCAGTTACATAACATAATTTATGTACAAGAGTTCATTTTATTTAATTCTAGAATTTACTTTTTAAATTCCTACTCCCTGTAATAAAATCTGACGTATGAAACAACATATTAAGCGAAATTGGAAAGAAAAGCAATCAACCAAATTTTATTGTTGAAAGACTCCTGCGTTTTGGAAAAAAATAAATTATGAAAGAAATACATTGATGGAAAAAAAATCCCAACACTAGGAAGGAGCTGTGCTAAATAAACGAAATCTGGTAGGCGTGTTTATACATCTGAAGGATGACGACGATTCAAATTTCGAGCTACACGCGTAATGTTCATAGTAGCGACACTATGAACATGCAAATGAGGTTTGCTTTTAAATAAGCACTGTAAGGTTCGTGATCATTATTTACAGTTGAGATTTGACGTATGGGCTAATGTTAGTCAAGGATGCCTCTGAGAGGACGAAGAAGCCATTATCAACAGCTCACTGAGTTTGAAAGAGGTCGTGTTGTAGGGCTACGAGAAGGTGGGTTTTCTTTCCTCGATATTGCTGAAAGACTTGGCAGGAATGTATCCATTGTCAATGAGTATTAGCGGCAGTGGTCAAGGGAAGGTACTGCCTCAAGAAGACCAGGTTCCGGGCGACCACGTGGTACTACTGAGAGGGAAGACCGTCTTATTCGGCTTATGGCTGTGGCTAATCGTACTGCGTCTGCAGCTGAAATTCGAGCTGCAGTTGGCACCACAGTGACACAACGAACTGTTACAAATCGGTTACTTCAAGGACAGCTCCGAGCCAGACGCCCAGTACAGTGCATTCCATTGATTCAAAACCACTGCCGTTTGCGACGTGAGTGGTGTCAAGCTAGAGCTCACTGGAGGACGGTGTGGAGATCTGTTGTGTTTTCTGATGAAAGCCGGTTCTGCCTTGGTCGCAGTGATAGCCGTTTGTTGGTTAGAAGGAGGCCAGGTGAACGCCTGCTAGTGACCTGTCTGCGGTCTAGACACACAGGGACTACTCCTGGAGTTATGGTTTGGGTAGCAATTTCGTGTGAGAGCAGGAGCACTCTCGTGGTTATCCCACGCACCCTGACTGCAAATTTGTACGTCCGTCTAGTGATATAACCTGTTGTGCTGCCATTCATGAACAGCATTTAAGGGGGTGTTTTCCAACAGGATAACACCTACCTGTGATCTTGAAACTTTAATCAATTAAATATGTTACCTAGACAAATGTATACCTAAAATTTCATTACTGTACAATAATTTTTTCTTGGTGTTGGGATTTTTTTTCCATCAGTGTATGAAATAAAATTCTATAAGCATCTCTTATTCCTAAATATTTTTTTAAAAACGTTTTCGGTTGACTGAAATTTACTAACAATGTATTTCAGTTTTCTATTGAGAATAGAAATTAATTGATTACTTTTATTTACAGAAAATAATTAACATTCTGCCTTATAAGTTTGTAATAAGTAAATCTTTGTTATATTGCCAGAAAACATATATTTTGCTGAAAATTTGAAAAGAAATTTCTAGGGGAATTATTAAAATGCAAATTGTCATTCAGTAACTATAAAAAAAATTAATTTTCGTGGTGCAATTTTTCGAATATATCAAATATTTAGAGTAATCGAATCATGCCTTAGTTTATAATTTTAATTAAATATGCAAGAAAAGTTGAAATAAGTTTATTAAGTTTAATTAAATTAAATCCACTTGTGCGGTTAAGAATATTGATTTTGGCAAGGCTAGCAATTAAGAAATAAACTAATTTAACCATAAATTTTTCTGTTGAAGTTGCTAACTAAAGCGTAATTTTTCTGAAATCTGTAATATGAAGCTCAGGTTCCTTAGCATAAGAAAAAATCCAGATTATGTAAAGAGTTGGATATTCTGAACGCTGTGTTGCTTGGAACAATTAGGGTCTTCTTCATAAAAATGTGTTTGTTAAGTTGTAATTCCTATCTCTAATACTAACCAAACATGAAATTAAATTTTATACTTTCACAAAATTTTTACATAATATCATCATATAAATGAAAAGTGAAGAGAGGCAGAATTTAGTTGATGTGAAGTAACTTATTTTATTTTGTTCATATTTTTGATATTTTGTGTTTAGGACGCCGATAAAAGGTTAACTAATTTTTGGACTTTCTAAAGAGTTACGTTGCCATTTTTTTAAAATTCTATCTCTTGCATGGTAACAGTTCTAATTAATATGTTAATGGAAAACTTAGTTATTTAAACAGAAAAGTAGGAAGTATTGACAAACGATTTTTTTTTATCAGAAAGCATTCTTTTGATGGTAGACCTGAATGGATAAATAAATCGCTTTTGACAAATCTGTTAATGATTTAAGAATATGTTAATTATCCCATGCATACAAGCAGATATGCTCAATTTTAGAATGAATGCTGCCTCATCTCAGAGCCAAAATATTGGACAAAGATGCTATTGGATCCTATGAACTATATTCTATTCTAAGGAAAAAACATCTCTTGTTTGATTTTCAAAAATATACAGAGAAACTAAAGTGTTGCCGATTCCCTTTTCTGCAGAAAATTTTCATTCACTAAAATATGAATCATAACTGAATTTTTAAAAAAATGATAAGAAGGGTGATCTAAAAAATTTTAAAGTCTAAGGAAAAGACAATAGATCTAGAATTGTTTAGGTATATTAACGTAATAAATAAATGATATGCGAAGGGTGATGAAAAAAAGGTTACAAAGCAAAATAAGAAGGGTTTATTAACAATAGAACTAGGTTAGAAATTACTTTTAAGAGGCTTATGTGGCAGTAATTTCCCTACATAATCACGAAATCCCTTGAGACATCTATCACACCACTGGACCCGTTTGCTTAACCCGTTTTGGAAATATCCAGTCCCTGACTATTGATCCAGTTCTCGGTACCATTTTGTAATCACCGTCTGATATGAACCTTGTTCTGTATAGGTGTTTCTTCAATGCAGGGGAAAAGAAATAGTCACTGGGAGACAAATCGGGTTATAGGGAAAGTGATTCCCTACCTCCCACCTGAATGTTTCCAGCACTCTTTCTGCCCTCTTGAAATAAACCCCATTTCGCCATTTGTTTTCAACTCATTGCTTCTTCCCCTTGCACTTCAACTATTTGTCAGTGAACGACAAATAGTTGATAGGCTATTAGAAATAGGCTCATAGAAATCAAATCACGGCTTGCATCTCTTTACGAGACCACTTCTCTAGACATGGTGTCATTACTGTAGTTGTTTCAGGTCTCGGTACTAACACTATCTGCTCGAACGACCGGCTTAAGACAACTAGCGGTATCTGTTTCTGATCTGGGTAAGACTATTCCCATCCACAATTTATATTTTCCAAATACTGCTGATTGTAAACAGTTTTTGTATTATGCCTCCTAGTTAAGAGATTTTATTATAAAACAGAATATTAATAGTTTTAGTGGAATTTAGTTATGTTAATGTCCCGCTGTAAAGCAACACTAGGTCTATTTTGGGACCGACCTCGTCATTTTGAACCACGGTCAGATAACGAGGATGACCCCCTCTCCACATCACACTAGCGGGAGGACGTTTAGCCTGACAGATTTAATGGGCAAGAGGTACTTTTACCACATCGAGTCTCGAATTTGAAAACCTCCGGTTCCGAAGCCGAGACCTTATCACCTGGCCACCACGGCCCATTAACGGTTTTAAACAAAATATTACTGACTATATTGATAAACTATACAATATATTTTTCCTTTCTTGTAGTTGTTTTCCTTTCTTATAATTTGTTTCTTATAGTTTTGTCCGAGTTAACACGAAAAGGGGTTGAAGCGGCTTCTGAGGATAAAGTACCCTGATCACCGTGAAGGCAGATGTCTGACTTCTAGCTAAAAAACAAAGATGACTCAAGCGCATTCGCTTGCACAACCCCGTTTCACAGGGGGGACCATTCACGCATCTTACTGATAGAACATAAGGAAAGAACTAACATGCCCGAACCAGGACTCGAACCTAGGACACCCAGATGACGGGGAAGACTCGCTACCCCTAAGCCAGGACGCCGGCTCTTTTATAGTAAATACACCATATGTAGTAAAAAATATATAGTAAATACACCATAATATCAAAGATATAGCAAATGTACCATAATATAGAATCAAAGCTCTCATAGAAATAAAATTTATTAAGTTTAAAAGATAGATTACAAGAAATTGGCGCATAATTTTAATTTCTGTCTAATTAGATATAGCATTTTTTATGTCACGGATGACTGCCTAATTCTGAAATTTGCGCCAATGTTTTCAAAGTATTTTAAATACTGAAAATGAAAGGATGAAGTTTCTGTTTTTGCTTACTGAAAGAAAATTTAATCTATTCCTAATTTAAAATTCATTATGATAGAGGACCATTCAGGAAGTTATCCAATTTTTCGCGAAGCAAACACAACTGAAGATATTTCAACTAATTTTGGCACAAGAGATGGGAAAGCATTCTTATCACATTTCCAATGTTGATGCGTTATATCCTGCGTTGAAGAAGGAAAAATTTGACAACATTAGCTCAAACTAAATTTTTAGGGCCTATTTAAGTGAAGACGAGAATAAAATTCGAACACCCTCTTTTAGAGTCTAAGAAATTTAATAACCAAAAAGAAAAAGTTGTTTTATTTAAACCAATTTTAAAAGTTAAAAACCAATTTATGTATAAAAAATGAAAAGAAACCGGATTAGCATATATTTATGGATTCTAAAATAGGTCGAATTTTTAAGAGATACATACGAATCTATATAAATGAAAATGAATGTTTGTCCGTATATCTCTTATACGCTCTTAAATCGTTCATCTAATTGCGATGGAACTTGGTTAGTTTAAAGTTTAAACCTACGGAAGGATTATATTAATACTATTACTACAATTATTGGTATAACGGGGTATTATTACAATTATCTAAAACAATTAAAAAATTTTAGTCTCAGCAGCATCTATTAACCAAGGATTCATCTCCAAATAACTCAACAAGGGGAAAGCAGATTCTGTAGAAAAACTAAATCCAAGTTAAAGGTTAGTATTGTGTAGCTATTGAACACAAATGACATATAGGTCATTCTTAGAAGTAATAACTTTATTACAGATTATGCGAGAAAGTGTTAGATCAAACTTGAGGGGTTTTAATTTTTAACAAAATTTTAGTTTTTCACAGTAACCACCAAAAATATCGTAGTGCAAATAATTTGGCAACATATTAGTTTTCACAAATTAGCTTTTCAACTATATTGACAAATTTATGGTATAAATATGTTTTCTATGTTTAATTCATTTTTAAAGAGACTATTTTAACTACATTTTCTAAAATTAAACCCGAAAAGTCCGAACGACTGTTAAACGAATCGCGAGTCACAATAAGCAGTTTCTTTCATTAGCGTTCAGAAAGTTTCACAATTCTGAAAGGGTACACAAATCTAATATATAAAAATGAAATCTTTGTTGGTTCGTATTTTATATAGTGTTGTGCCGTTCATCTTATTTCGATAAAACATTAACAAATTATTGATTGATTGCACTTATATTACTTCTTTCTGTGGCAGCAACGTGCCGGGTACCAGCTAGTAAATTATAAATGTAACAGGTTTGTTTTTGCTATGCCATAAAAATACAATGGCAATAGCAAAACTTCCTGATACTGTAAATAATCATTGAAAGAAAGATCTAATGAAAAAATGACTGAAAAAATCTCTAATCGTGAAACATAAAATTTTATTTATTATATGCAAATCACATAAAATGCTATTTATTTGGCATCACGAAACATAATCTTTAATATATTTTTTATATTTTAATTTCCTATATTCTGCCAAATGTCCATGCTTTATTAGGCTATACATATGCTTAAATGTTTTTGTTTTTACTATCGAAAAAATACTCAAAACTTGTTAAGAGAATTTAAATAAATCAATAAAAACATAAGAGTTTAATCTATTTAGATCCATATAACTTCTTAGCATTGAGACCAGCTAGTTTTGACTGACTTTTTAAGCTATTGAATATTTTATATCGAGTGCATTTTTAAAAAAGAAAATCCTTTTATTATTTAGTACCTCCGAAAAACATGAACTCAAATTACTGTATGTGCGAATCAAACTACTGAATTAAAGTAGGATTATACTACATAATAAAAGCAGAAGTAAAAATTCTTTTAGAAGCAAAGAGTTGAGGTTAAATAAGTTTAGGCTTGGGTATTTTTATCATAACTTTAATATTATTAAAAGTATACAATTGTATATTTTGATGGATAAGTTTAATCAGCATTTAAACATTCTTGTAGATTGTGTATTAAATTAAACTAAGAAAAATATTAACCTTCCAGCGGGCGGGTGTCTGTGAGAGATACACTAGAGATGAATTTCGTTTTATACTTTTAGATCTGGTGCCGGTGGGAACTTCAGTCCTTGGCTATTTTTCTCCCTCCCTTTGATCAACTTTCAGTTGTCGTCGTAAGTTCATGGCGTTAATAGGTCTCTGCCGATCAGATATTTGTATTTTAGAGATACACGCGACCGTTCATGTAAGTTTTGGTAACATCTGATTTTGTATGATTTTACAAATAAATCTGTGTTGTCTTAGACTAAGACAGCTGGCAAATGCACTTACGAAATAAAAGGTTGAGGAAAAAGCACCCACGTCTCTATAATATGAGCTAAAATCAAAGGTGCTAAAGAAAAAGCCCGAGCAAAGTATTGAAGAAGTGGAAGATGCGACGTCAGTGAAAAAAGATTCAAACCCTGCCAAAAAGAAAAGCAGACTAGAATCATGAGGTTCAGTTGCGATATATTTATATATCAGGAATATTTTAGACCTGAAATATTTTATATATAATTTTTATATATAAAATATATAATTTTATAATATATAATTATAAATAATAATATATAATTTTATTTCAATATATAATTTTTAGAAATATTATATTTGGAGCGCACTAAACACATTTGCTCAAATTGCAACTCTACCCTGAAATAACAATGAAACTTTTTTTTTTACTTTTTATATCTAACTTTCAATTACTTTTTCCTTTTTATATATAAATTCTGTATTAGTTTGTGCACTTCTTTATTTTATATGCAAATTGTTCTGTCAAAATATTTGCAATTTCATTTATATTATTTTAAAATCAATTCAGTTAACCTGTTTTCATTTTATATTATTATTACAATCTATGTTTGCATTGTTTTTGTTTCTTTTTAAATAAAAAATGTTTAAAGTAATCGTAGTTTTTAATTCTAACCTATTTACTATATAATTTTAATAGTTACGCTTTTAAAAATTTACATTTTGTTATAGCGTATGTGGGAAACACACGCAACCTTTCATGTTGGTATGACTGCCGCGCCAGATGGAAGGTTAAAAATACAGAAAAAATGCATAGAAATGAAACTGATGTCTGTAAAATGGTATTTTGTTATGTTTTTATATATTACAAAAGCCATTTTAGAGAGGTTACAGTTTTTAAAGGTTCGGCATTTAATTCCAAAAGATTAAGTCTTAGCAATTACTCATCTGGAGGCTGTTACGCCTATTTTGCTTTCTTTTCGACAGCTAATCTCTTAAGCATCTTATTTCCTATGTATTCATGGGACAAAGCCTGTTTCTTTTAGAATATTTTTAATAATTTTTCAGCTTTTAGTGAAGTTTTGAAATAAATATAGCTGTAAAATATTCAATATAGCTGTAAAATATTCAATAAAGCTGTAAAATATTCAATAAAGCTGTCTGAATGGTCCGTAAAATGATTTGCCTAAAATTGGCTGTTCGTCAAAAATGATAAATGCGATTTCTGATTAATATATCTAGCACACAAAATTACTCTCTTCTATGCTCATTCTCACAGCTTCATAGTATACATGTGAAAAATGCAGTAGTTATAGGAAATAGAACTGGCCTTGAAATCATCAACACACAGCCACACATTCTTCTTTATGATGGGTAGAGATTTGCTTATCAAATGTTTAATTGTGTGTATACTCTTCTTTCATTGTGCGTATTCTTGTGAGATTTGCTTATCAAATGTTTAATTATTTGTATTATCTTCTTTAATTGTGTCAAATGTTTGTTTAATTACATCAAATGTTCATTTTTAATTACATCAAATGTTCATTTTTAATTACATCAAATGTTTATGTTTAATTGCGTGTGTTCTCTTCTTTAATTGTGTGTATTTTTGTGAGATTTGAAGGACCGCTGTGGCCTGGTGGTAAGGTCTCGGCTTGAGAACCGGAGGGTTTCAGGTTCGAGACTCGATTCCACCGAAGAACCGTCGTGTGAGGGGGTCTCTTGCACGTTAAATCTTTCAGGCCATACGTCCTCCCGCTGGTGCGGAGAGGGGGTGCCAGTCCAGGAGTCGTCCTCGTCATCTGATCTTGGTTCAAAACTACGAGGTCCGTCCCAAAATAGCCCTCGTTCTGCTTTAAACGGGACGTTAATATAACTAAACTAAACTAAACATGTGAGGTTTGCTTATCAAATGTTTAATTGTGTGTATTTTCAAATGTCGTATTCTCATCAGTGTGCAAAGTTTAATCTTAGTAACATATCAAAAGATGAAATTATACATTGGCTGTTGTGGTTTTGAAAGGATTAAATTTATACTCTGAATAATCTATTTTATCCTTTTTTTAAAAAATGAATAAATATTTGCAGCTCATTTTAACTAAATTTTGAAATTCCGTTTGTAATGTTTGTTTTTTCGTTGTATAGTTTTCATAGCCATCTAGTTATATGAGAATAATTCAAGACGAAGAAAGAAAAAATAAATCTCTAGAATACAGAAAGAAAAAACGAAATAAACTAAGTAATGATGTGTAAATCTTCGTGATTCCTTTGCTTTCGCGTTATTCACAACACAGTTGGCTCTGTATATACATGAGCAGACGCATTTCAAGCTGTTTTATGCAAGCACTAGAGTTCAAATGATGTTTAAATGTTTCTATCCTTCCGAGATTTTGAATGTGGAATGGAAGGAAAATGGATTATGTATGAAAAGTAGCAGATGATTCATGCGAAAAAGTATATTTCCCTTTTTAATCCTTTCCTTGACAATGAATCAGCGCAACTGAATTCACTTTCAAAGAAGTTGTGATGAGTTAAGGAATTTTATTTCGCTTTGTAGATTAAGGAGAAAAAATACGACGGTAAAGATTTTATGATATCTATTCCTTTTGTTTCTTTTATGCATGCATCAAATTCTCACATATTTAAAAACCTAGAAAACCTCAAAATTTAATTTTCAAAAACTGGTAAAAGTTTTAATGATGATAAAAAAGAACGAATCATGTTTAAGATCAAGAGATTCACGAAAGAAAAGAATCAAATTTAAAGATGTTTAAATTATCTGACTACGTTCGAAGAAAAAATTTTAAAAAATAAATTTTTTTTATGTATTGTCAATCATAATATAAAGTATAATAAATGCAATAAAGAAATTTGAAAATATGTTTTGAGAAAAAAGAAAATTCGAAGAAAATTTTGATAGATTTTAACCCAAACTGTTAAATCTCTGTAAAAACTTGTAATGATGCAATCCTATGTTTCGTAGAAAAACTGGAAGTCTAAACAAGTTATAGAATATAATAATATTCTATATGAATGACATGAATCAAAATCTAAGAAAATTTTTGTGATGCAAAGAAATCAAGGATAAAACTTTACGTATATATACGTTTTTTCCTTAAATTTGCAACTTAAATTTTCTAAAAATATCTATAAATGAAAAAGTATTCCACCAACAATAAAAATTTTGAATGTTTTATTGCCCCCTTTAATTGACACACGTTGAAATATTTATGTAAATATCTCAATTGGTTTTTGAGGTATCATGTCCACCGTGGAGAGTTTTTATGAAAAAGTTTTGAGAAAACTGTAGTTAAAGACAATTTTTAGTTGAAAAATTTGTTAGATAATAGGTCAGGGCTTCATTTTTCCAAAAGGTATACTGTTTTGGAAAAAAGACAATCTAAACTAGAAGAAATAACAATACCAAAAAAATATCGCCAATAAAAAAAATCGCCAATATAGTCGATAACCTGTGTTTTTAACTTAGTCGGATACCTTAATTGACTGTAATATAAATTTAAAGTATATTTATTTCAGTAATCAAATCCGTTATTAAATTCATCAGTTAAATAATGGATTTTTTTTGCCTAGTGATGTGATTATACTTTTAAGAGTTCCATTTGTGTCAAAAAGAAAGATATTATAGACTTTCTAATTTTGAACCAATTCAGAAATATTGTTATAGAATACTGACAAAAGCTGAAGTTCATATAAACTGGTTAATTGAAAAATATCGAAACTAAGATAAAATATGTAATTTTGGATTGAAAAAGTTTCAAAGTAAAAATTTGTGTTAATTAAAGTGAAATGTTGACTTTCTTTTTAATAAAAATGTATGTATATAGAAAAATAACTTATCTGATTTAATGAGCAATGATATTGAAAATGAAATTTATCAACAAAAGTTTTATTTCCTCACATCCAAAGATAACATTGTAGCTACTTTTATCAGCAGTAGTACTAAATAAGAAGTACCTCAACAACAATAGTAAAAATGATATAAAATGTATCTATGAAATAAAATATACATATAAAGGACAATGACTACAGTTTTAGAATTTTTTGCTTTTCTACTGTGTAAAAATTAGAACAATTTTGTAGATATTTGACTTTTTAAATAGTAGGAATGAGGAGAAATGATCATCAAATAATTGTAACCAGGACAGCAGCTAATAATTTAATGGAAATCATGATCACTTTTAACAATTAAACAAATGCTTACAACTTTTCAGCAGCTTGTACCCTGTTTATTTATTTAATAAATTTTGACACTGTTCGATTACTGACTTAAAATAATTATTTAAAAAAATTATCACTTGTTGAAAATTTGAGTTTTTTACATGAATAAAATTGTTTTGAAATTTGTTGATTTTGACAAGTTAGTTTAATAAACATGATAGTATAATAATACAGATTACTACACTTTCTATCATTCTCTACAAAATAAATAATATGAATGAGTATCTCAAACCGCTATTATATTTATGATTAAATGTGTTTGAGTATGGAAATATTGCATACTAATATATGGTATTTCTTTCTAGAGAAACATAAAATATATTATTCCTTAAATTATACAAAAAAAGTTTATAAAATAATAAAAGCAAATAACCAAAATACACTTTTTAATATTCATTAATTAATTTTAAATATGTTATGTTAGAAAACATAACCCCCCTTTCTATATATTATTACTACAACCATTATGTTGAGAAGCAGTTAAATAGGTCGTAACTGCAAAGTCCTCCAAGTTCCCATAGCAAATGATACCTCTGCGGGTTCTGAATCAGGAATGAGTCGGTCTCTGTTTTGGATCTCAATACTGACTTGCGGATGGATGAATGATTTCGACCACCCTCTAAAAGGGGTTGTATCGTGTGTGTTCGAGCAAAATCGTCCTTTCACCTTTACGGTACTCGTTCCCAACGAAAGGCGCAAACTTATGCCATCATTCGGAAGAGCTACTCTCTTTTGGATTGGTATGATCAAGTGGCATCAAAACCACCATTATTAAATTGAGGCAAATCATTTGTCTTTTACTCTCAACATAATAGCTTTTATATTTACTTGATCTTGACTATTTATATGCATCGAGTTAAAAGTTTTTATCCATTAACATAAACATTTTCAAAGAATTCTTGACAAATAACACTAAGAAAGCAAAGTTTTCTGAAGAAATGACGATTTGTTAAAATAAATTTACGCTTTCAGACTATCTTTTAAATTTTTGTCAAGATGGATGCATACATTTCTCTACAGGTTTCCCTGTTGCTAAATACTCCGTTTGAAACTTGCGAGTAGAGTTGGAAACATTTTAAGTGCTTTATAGAGTGCCTAGAAGTTTTCCATTCCACTCTTGAGAGGTAATTTAAATGTTTCCTAAATTATTTAGAGTATTTTACCTAGTATCTGCTTCGGTCCATTCCGAGCTGATGCAAAATAGATATATTTTAAATGATTCTAAAATGAGGGAGGGAAAGAATGGCATACTGAATGCATTTCTAAAGCGCTGCTTTATTAAGTTAGTTATCTTTTTCCGAATACCATATTTTATTCCTATGGTTATCATAGTCTCTCAGTGTTTTTCTGACATTTATGAACAAATAATAGGTAAAATTTTCTGTTATATTGATTGAATGTGCATAAACGACACGTATTATATATATATATATATATACATGCATATACATATATATATATATATATATATATATATATATATATATATATATAATGTCAACCCTTCTTTTAGATGAAGTGAAAATCACAAATTTCCAAGAAGAATATCGAAATACGATGATAAATGAAAAAAAATAATAATAACCCTACCCAAAACCCCTGGTCAGATTTTAAAACTTTACTTCAAGTAAAAAAAAAAAAAAAACTCATGACTCCTATGTCTGTCACTAGCGATAACAATTCCTGCACTATTCAACATTTCATCTAAAGAGAACTGGAAAACTTAATAAGGCCTTTTTTTATGAGAAAAAGTAGCAGATGAGTTCCTCATTTCTTGCAACTACACAGATTTTGTCAGTTTTCATTTGATGTGAAGGCTTATAACAGCCTTGCCATCATCAAAAATCGAATCAACAACGAATTAAATTTCCACTATTAGAAGTACAAAACTTACTGAGAATTCAATTTATAACTTCTAAACATATTTTTTTGGATAGTCATGAAAATCTAATTACCAGCCGCAAATTTAATTCATTCTAAGTTTTTTCCATAAATAATTCAAATTATTATCTTCCTTTTTTATGATACATAAGACATAAGATTTTTCATAAGATTAATTTACTAAAATTAGCTGGCCAGACTAAATCAATGCGTGTAATATGATGAACAAAGAGCCAATGGAATGTTCATTAATGACCGAAATCAACGATGTTAAGCACGTTTGCTCCCGTATTACCAAAATTCAGGTGATAGTAAAAGATCTCATTCGGCTCAGTATTAGATACGAATAGATAACACTTTAGTTTATAACTCCTCATTTTAGCAGGTTTGTTATCAAGTGTTTCGTCTGCTATCTGATTAGATATCTTAATCTCTACTGGAATTAAGTGAGCAAATATGAAAACATCAAATTAGATAACTGTAAGAATAAATTGGGATATAATAAGGATCAAGGGTAGTCTTCGGATAGAACTGTGTAAAATATATACAAATATGATTTGCTCAGCAAGATTAACCTAGAAAACTTGTAGAATTAAAGAAATTAAAATAAACTGTGTGAATTTAATAAATTCTTCATCTCTACAGGATAAACTTATTGCGAGTTCAAGAAAAAAAGAATTACTAACAAAATGGTATTTAAGAACCTAAATCTAAAATGCAAATCCAACGCTAAATCCAAAAATAAAATACAAATTATTGTACAAAACTAAAATGACAATCTAACGTTAAAAAAAGAATTATCGGAAAATCTAGAAATTCCAAATAAAGAAAGGATGAGAATTATCTTCCAGTTAAGTTTCTCAGAAAGCAATCAGGAAGGAATCGGTTTAATTTAGATCTGACATTTTTTGAAAAATAATTTTAAAAGTTTCTGATCATTTTACTTTCAAATCCTTTTTAATTCAAAAAATGCATTGTTCTATAATTTATTAAAACTATAAAATGTGGCTATTTTTCAAAGAATTCAACTAAAATAAGCATATATATTTTTGAGATGTGGCGACAGAATTTGCAAAACAGAAGAATGTGAAAACAATAAAATATTAATCAAGCGTGAACAAATTCTATTTCAAAATGCACATTGATTCA
>JAPMOQ010023010.1:20233-41531 GCA_026543055.1 Argiope trifasciata
TATGTAATATAACATTTCGGATTTCCATTTCCTCACAAAAATTATTTTCTTGGATGTTATGATTTTGATATGATTTTTTTTTAAATTTTTAAAATCAAATAATGCCAATCAAATATCAAAATTTTTCTGTTTGAATTAAAAGCAAACCAGTGATTTCTTTTTCAAATTGATTATTATTCGTAATATATTATTTTCATCTTTTGTTTTTCTTTTTAAAAATCATAAAAAAAATATTTTATAATCTGAAATTCCTTCTACTAAATCATTCTTCAGACTTTTTTTTAATTTGTGGCAAAATCAAATATTTGAGAGTAGAAAGCCACCAAAAATCAATAAAATTTAGTTTGCGATAAAAGTGAGCATCATAATTTAATAATAATCAAATATATTGACATAAAACCTACTCCTCTAAGCTGGCAGCATAATTTAATATCGTATAATTTCAATAAAAATTGATTTTGTCAAAGGTATTCATAGGAAATCAATGATAATATTAATTTTATGGTACTACCATCTCAATTTTATACTATTAGTCAAAATAATAAATATTGATTTTGTCAAAACTATTCATCGGAAGATCGATAATATCATTAATTTTATACTGACGATAAATGATTAAAATTTTAAAATTTTAAATGCATTAAAAATTGAAATAAAAATTCCGAAAATTTAAAATTTCTCATAACGGATCTACAACTTTTAAAATCCAAATAATATGATTATTTAATTAATATGGTTCAAAATTACTCAAATGGATAACACAGCTTATATCTTAACCCACATTTACTAAGATAACATAGCTAATATCTTAGCCCGCATTTACATCTAATTAGAGGTCCCCTTCTCTATTACAGACAGCAAATAAATGGTTATCTAATTAGATGATTCGAGTTACAGATGTAAATAACTGCAGCGAATATTAGCTTCAGATTCACTCGTATGATATCGTGAAATAGAAATTTTAGGGCCATTTAGCATCAATGTTGTGATTTTTTAGAAATAGAACATTTAATTAAACCAATAATCATTTTACAAGGATATTTATAAAAGATTTTAAAATTTCCCTTTTTCCCTTTGGATGTGGCAAAATATTGTTAAAAAATAATATGCAGAGCAAATATTTCTTAGTCCTTTCTCATTCAAAGTATTGATAACTGACCATAATAAAATTCCTGACCCGTATGGAATCATAGATATTTCTAAGAGATCGCGAGTGGCGCTAGAATTAGTTAGAATTATGTTTTAGAGCCATCTATTAACCTTGCTAAACTATTAATTAGTACCATCTACTAGCCCTGCCAACCTTTTAATTATAGCCCTCTGCTAATGTTGCTCACCTATTAATTAGTATCATCTTTTAACCTTGTATAGCACTGTTAAAATAAAGCGGAAGAGAGGTCTCAAACACATCACGCGCAAAAAAAAAAAAAAAATCTTTTTAATTTTTGGTTTTGGCTCAGTTTTGATAAAAATTAATACTCAGAGCAAATATTTCTTCCTCCTTCCTCATTCAAAATATTGATAAGTGACCGGAATAAAATTCCTGTCCATTATGGAATAATAGATATTTCTAAAAGGTCGCGAATGGCACTAGAATTAATATGGACTATGAAGGGTCATCGGTTAACTTGATAACCTATGAATTAGAGCCAATTGCTAACCTATTAATTAGCGCCATCTGCTAACATTATATAACATAGTGAAACTAAAGCGGAGGAGAGGTCTCAAAGATATCGCACAAAGAAATAGCTGAAATAGCTTTAAAAAACACATCCACTGAGACCGGTTGAAAAAGTGCAAGCGTAATGAAGGCACGAAATAAAAAGCTACAGTGTCAATCCATTCGACTGAGTTAAAATCTAAATTCTGACTTACAGATGGATGAATGATGTCGACCACCCCTAAAAAGGGTTGCGTCATGTGTGTTCGAGCAAATTCGTCCTTTCACCTGAACGGTGCTCGCTCACAACGAAAGGTGCACACTTCTGCCTTCATTCGAAAGATCTCTGCTTAATTGGACTTGGTATGACCAAATGGCATTCGACCCACCACCATAAAATAGGAGTGATCGAAAGTGCACCCTTAGCAGTCTGTGATGCCGCACTCCAAGGTTAATGATTAATATTCTGGTAAAACATTTTTTAATATTCTACATTATTTATTTTGCTCTATATCTCAACGATAACTATTGTTTCTTTTGTTTTGCTTTTATGAAGTTGAAAGTTGTGCATAAATTAACTTCTAGTAATGTATTATATATTAAGAATACACTGATAATCATAATTTCATAATGATTCATGAGAATAATGGTCAGGAAGAGATCAGAAGTCCTGTTTTAATTTATTCTATCTGATAAAGAATACATGTGGATGGATTAATTATCTTAAAAAGTAAAGAAATTAAAGTTTAGAAGAAAAAATATTATTTAGTTTTATGTAAACACCGTTGGATGAAGATAATTCAAATAAGACTTAACTTTTATTGGAGCAAATTTTCTTTTTCTGGCTCTGTAGGTCAGATAACCTCTATTTCTAAATATTTATTTTAAAAAATGAATAAATATATTTTTTGTTATTTTGAATTACAAACTAAAAAATGCTAATGATTTTAAATAAAAAATAAATAATTTCTAATTAAAAAGTAACTAATACCTAATAAAAAATAAATTTCTAATAAAAAAAAACAAATTTAAATAAAAAAAATAATTTCTAATAAAAAATACTAATAATTTTTACTAAAAAAATATTTTTTTTTTATTTTGAATTTGAATTATGCTTGTAATTATAATAAATACATGCATGTAATTTTTTATTATTGGTATTTTTAATAACAAATTGAACCTGATGACGACAAAACTATAAACACGGAACACATAATTAAAAATCCAAACACATAACTACATATACTTAGTGTTTTACTACAGCCACGGGAGAATAATTTCACGATACATATGAAAGAAGAAATATTTCTTCATTCATATATATCATTCTGAAATGATATCTTTGCATGAATGAGCTGCTAGCTAAGATTACGTCCTGTAGAACTTGTTTTTATTAACCTCTAAAACTCTCGTATTCTAAACATAATGTAAAATAGATCCACCATTTTCATTTATCTTATTTATTTTTTTGGTATTTCATGATCCAAGAAATAAAAATATTTTACAACGACAGTAAATCACCAGGTTACGATGAACACATTTTGACTTCAGCTGCATAAAAACTGACTGAAAGTTAATCTGTTAAATCTTCATATATTTTGGAAAACTCATTCTTAATATTTGGGCTTTAAAATACGTACAAGTAATAAAAGATGGAACAACCGTAAGTCTCATCATCGAATAAGATCTGGGCTACTTTGGACGTGGTAAAACCTAAAGCATTTTCATAGAAATTCGTATCGAAGCTGTATCAGAAAAACACACACCATAAAGCCATAAAGCGAAAATAAGATGATCAGAAGCTGGCTTAGAGGAAATCCCAGTGTCGACATATTTTGAAATGATTTTTTTTCTGAACAATGATTTGAACATTTTAAGGCATGATTACGTTGAAAACACTGGTTATCGTCCACTTTGACGATTTTTTTAAAAATTGTTATTTCTTGTAGTTTAGACTTCCTTATTTCCCAATTAGTTTAGTTATATAAAGGTATCCGACTACGTTCAAAGGAAATCTTTTGAAAAATTGGTTTAAAAAATTGTTTCAAGCCATGGTTTTTAGATGTATTGTCATTTATAATACAAAGTACTATAAATACAACAAAATCATTTGAAAATATAATGTATTTTGAGAAATGAGAAAATGTGTAAAGTTTTTAAGGAAATTTAACCAAAACGGCTAACACTCTACACAAAATTATGATGCAGCAATCCGATTTTTCTTTGTGTACCAGCTGTAGAATATACGGATTAATGAAATGAACCAAAATTTATAAAAAAGTTTAACGAAGAAAAGAAGTCATGGATAAAAATATACGCATATATGCTTTTTTTCGCTAAATTCATGACTTTCTTTTTTTAAAAACGTCTAAAAATGAGAAATTATTTCACCAACAATAAAACTTTTGGTTCATCTCAGTGCCTGTATCATTTTAAACACAAGCTGAAAGTTTTATACCAATACCTCTATTAGGTTTTCAGATATCATGTTGATAATGGAGAATTTGTAAGAAAATTAAAGTTTTGAGGAAATTGAAGTCCAATTTTAGCTGAAAAATAAGTGGCACTGGATGATAGGAGAGTTCTTCTTTTTCTTAGATTATAGAGACTGATTTGAAAAGAAAATGTTTGAACTACAATAAATAATAATAATAAACATTCGTCAGTGTGGTCGATAACCAGTGTTTTTCCTGTAGTCGGATACCTTAAAAGGAAGAGCAATCAGAAGTTTCAACTTACCTAAAACTCCGTTTTTCAAAAACAGAAAGAGTGGAATGGATTCAAATGAATTCTTGAGATTCAGCTCTTTTTTATGTTTGCAAGATTTCAGTGGCATTGCATCTAAATCAGTTAATCAGAGGCACGCTGTGGTAACTTCCAAAATATACTGTCTCAATGTTCTATCACATCGAAATTTATACCAATGCCTGAATGGAACATGGAACTATTTTCATACTTTATTTTATGAAAATATCCATTTATTATATCATGCCTCGAAGTTCAGATATTAGAGCTTTATGCATAATTAAGAAATTTTTATTTGATTGAACTTTAGCCTTACTTCGTTATTTGATAACATTTTCGCATTATGAGCAAAAAAAAGTTCAAAGAATTTTTTTTTCTCCACCTAAATGCACATATTAGACAAGCACATGCTAATTGAAAAATGTAGCATGAAATGTTTAAAATAAGGTATTAAAGAATTAATTTCGTTGAAATTTAATTTTAATTGTTATTAAATAATTGTTTAATTTTTTTAAAAATTCGTTTTTAATTTAATTAAAATGAGTGTATAGGGCCTCAGTGGCCTAGTTGTAAGGTCTCGCCTTCGGAGCCGGAGGGTTTCAGTTTCGAAGACTGCAGAACCGTCTCGTGAGGGGGTCTCTAGGGCATTAAATAAGTCGGCCAAACGTCCTCCCGCTTGTGTAGTGTAGTGTGGAGAGGGGGGTGCAATCACAGGTGTTGGCCTCGTCCTCTGACCCTGGTTCAACATGACGAGGTCCGTCCCAAATAAGCCCTAGTTTCGCTTTACAACAGGCCGTTAATACAACTGAATCTTTAAAAAAGAGTAGTGTCCAAAGCTATGAAGCATGAACTTGTTGTTCATAGCTCTCTAAAAAAAGAATCTAACGGGATATAATAAACAAAAAATACAAATCGAGGATATGCATGATGCAGTTTTGATGGCATGATGAAGATTATTTTTTCATAGAAATTGCTCTGCAATGAATACTATATTAGTAAAAATAACTATAATAATGAAATCCGAATACTGATATAATTAAAATGTTAAATGTTTTGCAGTCAAATTTTAAAAATGGTCAAAAGATTCAAAAAAGCTGAAAACGATAATAACTAATTATATACAAAACAAATAACAGATATAATAATAAATTACAAAAAAAAATTATTACTAAAATATTAGTGGCTTATAATTTGACAATGATATACTTTATATACTGAAATAAACACATAAAAATCATAAACTAGAGGTTTTCCTTATTTTATTACGTTTGTGCTATAAAATTAATATTGTATGCAAAGAACGTAAATTAAAAAAATTCAGTGTAGGATGTTTTTTTAAAAAATTAATTAAAATTTTATATTTAATTTCATACTATTTTGCTTGTTAAATTAATTTTGTGCAATGAAATTTATAAATTATGCGTTCTGATGTGCTTTATTGCATTATGAAAATTATTTGTTATAAACAAAAGATTGAATAAAGAATAAAATTATTTTCATCGCACTTTTTCAATTCCTTCCAATTAAATTATTTCCACAAAATTAAATTAATATCCGCATTACACCTGAACTAAAATAAACACAAACCGGAGATAATTAGAAAATTTATTGTAAAGAGAATAATGATAAATACTTGAAAAGAAACCCACGTTGCAGCTGTAGCGGTGAATGTCAGGCTTCCATCTCATCTAAAGAAACCAGCAACCGACCGCAATGCAGCTGAATAGTTTGCTGCCCAAACATTCCCGGCGAACACTTTAAGCAGCCAATACATCCTTTCGAAACAGCTGAGCCTCGTATTAAACAATGCGACGCAAACCAAATCCTTCTACACACTCATCAAATGGATTGTGCGGACGAGATAATTCAATAACATAGAACGTCCTCTTGTCGTCCATCCCCCCAACCCTTCCTTTCCCCTATCTGCATCCCCCCCAGGTCGAGAATCGAGGGGCGTTTCGATACGTGGTATTGTCTCGAACAGGAAATGGTTCCAAGGTCCGAATCGGTTGTGGGGTTGTCAAAGTGTGATAAATTCGTCTCCACGTCCCTATCATGAAGAGGACTTGGGGCCCTGATAATAGAGGGAGGGGCTTAGGAGAAAGGGCCGATTCAGACAGAATCCGGACGCTCAATCGGGTTCTCCGGGATTTGCATTCACACGCATGTTGTCGAGCGATAATCTCGTATTGATCATTTTGGTATCATCGCCTGAGGAGGGGTTCGAGGCAAACTTGCAATGCAATTTGCTAAATAATCCCATAAATGCTCCAAACATCATCTCTATGCTGGGACCCTTTCCGGAATCCAAACCTTGGATGGGGAGATTAACTGAAAGGTGAATGAGGAGTTTCCATGCCCAATAGATATTAGAATACGTATAAGTGTATGATAAGCATTCTTATTGGTCCTATAAAGGCTTTGGGCCACGGTGGTCTGGTGGTAAGGTCTCGTCTTTGAAACCGGAGGGTTTCTGGTTCGAGACTCGATTCAACCGAACAACCGTCGTGTGAGGGGTCTCTTGCACATCAAATTTGTCCAGCAACACATCCTTTCACTATTGTGGTTTGGAGAGGGGGTGCCAGTTCAGGCGTCGTCCTCGTCATCTAACACTGACTCAAAATGACGAGGTCAGTCCCAAAATATTTCTACTGTTGCTTTACAATGGGATGTTAAAATAACTAAATTAAACCAATTCGCATATGGAACCTTCAGCTCACAAAGACGGCCGCACTGGTGCAAAGGTCGAAACCGGTGGGTTGCAAGTTCGATTCCCAATTCCACCGAGGAATCGAGATAAGCGAGTCTCTTGCGCGTTAAATCCGTCGGGGCTAAATGTTCTCTCGCTGGTGTGGAAGTTTGGAGAGAAGGGTATCAGCTGAGGTGTCGTCATCTGACTGAAGGCTCAAAATGACAAGGTTCGCCCAAAATAGTCCTCGAGTTGCTTCAAAAAGGGACGTTAATATAACTAAACTAAACTCACAAAGACGAGATTTTGCCACCAGGAAAATGCGAAGAGACGGTTTGAGGTAAAACAAGTTATTAGAAGTAGAAAGTGGTAATCTTATCATGACTTATATAGTTAATATTAAGCTTTCGTTTACGTTTGGAATTATATTTTGCAATGCTTATTATGTAAAATATTCTTATCAGTATAATTTTGCATATGTTGTGTAATACATGTTGGCCTTTTCTCTAAGAAAAATATTATTGATGAACCTACACTATCTCAATATTTGGATTTATTCTGTAGTTTTCGAACCTGCTACTCTCTGACTTTCTGGCTATTTAATTTAATTGTTTCACTTGGATAAAGTCTTCCTGATGAATGCTCATTTAAAGAATACAAAATTCTCATGGTTATGAGTACCTGTATATTAAAAAAAGATTGAATGGCACTATTTTTTAAATAAAAAAAAAATTATTAATTTTTCACATATTTTTAGGGTTAATTTTCAGTACCTTTCTAACCTTAAATAAAAAAAAAATATATATTTATTAATTTTTCACATATTTTAGTGTTAATTTTCAATACCTTACTAACCTTAAATTTAAAAAAAAAATTAATAATTTTTCACATATTTTTACGGTTAATTTTACTAACCTTTTTTTTTTTACTTACTAACCTTAAATAAAAAGTAATAAATAATTTTTCACCTAATTTTACGGTTAATTTTCAGTTTACTTTATTTATATTAACGTCCCGTTTTAAGCAACACTTGGGTTATTTTAGTATGGGTTTCGCCATTTCAAACCGGAATGAGATGACGAGGACGACACCTGAGCTGGCACCTACCTCTCCAGATTTCAACAACAGGTGGAGGAAGTTTGGCAACAACGGATTTAACGTCCACCAGACCCGACCGTTCATCTGGAGAATCGGACTCTAACTTGCAACCCTTCGGTCCACAATTCGAGACCATACAGCCAGGTCACTGTGGCCTCGTTAATTTTTAGCATCTTGCTAATCTTCTTCCTGTAACCTCTGCTTTTCTGCAGCCAAACACAAATAATCCAATCTTCATTTTTACAAGATTAAATCTAAAGGTAATCCTTTTACTCAAACGATTTATTTTTAAGAGGCAATCGGAAGGTTACGTTTAGAATAAATGTATCAACATATTTTTATATTATTAAGGCCTCTGAGAGCAAAAAAAAAAAAAAAGATCACATTGAATAAAATCTTAATGCCTTATGCATGTTGACAAAATCATAAATGTGCATTAAACCCTTTATAAAGAAGTGCAAGACGTATAAAACGTGTAAATACTTCTCTGGGGCTACGTTAGCCTGGTTCGTAGAGCGTCCATCTCGCAACCGAAAGGTAGAGATTTCTGTCCTCGTCTCAGCCAAAGACCACCATGTTGGTTCATGACAGTTGGGGTACATTCAACAGAAAAGTCCTGCGTGACTGCAAAAGTCATCCACGTTCCCATAATCTCTGAGGGTACTGAATCAGGGATGAGTCGGTCTCTGACTTGGATCTCAATTCTGACATGCAAATGGATGAATGATGGTTGTGTCGTGTGTGTTCGAGCAAAGTCGTGTTTCCACCTGAATGGCGGTCGTTCACAACGAAAGCCGCGCACTCTGGCCTTAAGGTACCCGACTACGTAAGAAGAAAATTTTTTGAAAAATTGGATTTTAAAAAAGCTTTTTATTATTTTTTTAGATGTATTGTCAATTATAACATCTAAATAACAAAAATTATGTGAAAATAAAATATATTTTGAGAAACAAGAAAATGTGTAGTAAATTTCAATGAAATCATCCGAAACGGTTAACATTCTATATAAAATTGTGATGAAGCAATACTATTTTTCTTTGCACACAAGTTACAGAATATAATGATGACTGAAATGAACCAATATCTAAGAAACACCTTGAGATGCAAAGAAGTTATCGGAAAAAATATTCGTATATATGCCTTTTTTCCATCAATTTACAATTCAATTCTTCTAAAAACACCTATAAATGTAAACGTACTTCATTAACAATAAAACTTTTGCTTCATTTCATTGCCCATATTATTTAAAACACACACTGAAATTTTATGCAAATACCTCTATTAGCTTTTCAGATATCATGTTAACGGAGGATAACTTTTATGAAAATTAAAATTGTAGTCAAAGACACATTTTAGCTCAAAAATATGCTTTGCTTAAAATTCGCCTGGATGATAGGTAAGGCCTTCCTTTTCCTAAAAAGAATGAACTGTTTTGTAAAGAAGAAAGTCGGAACTACAATAAATAACAATAAAAAAATTCGCCAGTGTGGTCGATAACAAGTGCTTGCTTATGACGTAGTCGGATACCTTAATTTGAAAGAGCTACTCTCATTCGGCTTGGTATGAACAAGCGGCATTAGACCGATCGACCCGAAATAATTCTATATTTCATCATTCAAAATAAAATTTAATATCAAGTACTTAAACATAATGAGAATATTAAGAAAAAACCTGGTCATATATATGTTGTTTTCTGTTTCATGTTTTATATCAAGCAGCCTTTAAAATTAACACTACAAAAATACACTGCGCAAATTAGCATAAAATTAACTGCAATCGCCATGACTTTTTAAAATGAATTTATAATGTGCCTCCTTCAGTCACGATTTGAGAAAAATAACTCTAGAAATGGAGCCAGTCGGAAGAGAAAATGTGGATTGTGTCATTTCTCCGTTCTTTTGGGACTCAATATTCATGACTTATTTTGGAGCAAAATTAGCAAGCATTCCGGGTCACGCAAGAGATGTCTAAATATTTGCTCCCACTTAGCCAATGAACTTCTACATTTGAGAAAATTTGCTGTCTTTACGATAGATGGGACTTCTTGAGTCATATGAAGCTTTTACGGGAGAATGTATAGGAAAGATTGTTATTTTCAGTGTCATGCTTTTAAATGTGTTGTTTACTTTCATTATGTGTGTTCGTCTTAACGGTTTAATTATTTATTATCACGTACTGTTTTAGTTTGATTATATGACTCATACAGACAAACATTTTCTTTTTATATCTATACATTACTTGGCTGTTTAGACCTCGGATTTCACTAAAGTTATTTAAAATTACATTAGGTAAATAAAATCAGTAATACTAAACAAAGTTACAGACATAATTGATTTGAAACAATATGAAAACAAATAACGATAAGTATCTTTAGAGGAAAGATTTATTAGTATTAGCAGCTATGTTGTATTTGTTTTATAATACGGAAATCAGTGTAAATGTTTTAAAAACAATATTTAGTACGAAAGAAGATTAAGCATATTAAAATTCAGAAACTTTTTCTATTTACTTTATATGAAGTTTTCTTCTAAAGAATTAATACACTGAAAGTGTTTTCGTAAATGATGGAAGCATTCTTTTTACTATTTTGACTGATATTCTTAAAAGTTAATTTTGAAAAATGACGAATTTAATCTTCCATTTAAAAGAGCTCAACTTTCCAATTCCGTTTCCTCTTTTTTTAATAATGCGTGCTTTGTTTAATAATATGTATTTAATACAACAAATAATATTGAATCATAATCGCTTTTTAAAGATTATATTTCAGGAAATCGGATTTTAGCAAAATTTGAAAAAACTAAAAAAAAAATTGTTATCCTTCAGTACGTTTGGTTCATTTAGATATTTTAAATTTTCAACGAATAGTGATAATGTATGGTACTTGAATTCACTGAATAGTTTTTAGTGAAATAAAAGTAAGAATTTATAACAATAATATATATTAGAAAGCTGATAAAAGTAATTGAATGAGATGTATTAAACAAAACATTTTTAACTATAATCCATTAAACTTCTATAATACAATTGAAAGAAAAAAAAATTAAAATATATATTATGTATTTGAAAAATAGATATGGTTTTGAGAATGTGTTTCTCAATTTAAAATATTTATCTCAGATCTTTTATGATTTAGAACACCTAAATGATTTAAATATTCTTTTTGTTGGAATGAAACATTTCTGAAATTTTTCATGCACAATGCAGAAAATGTCCTTTTATTTTTTCGTACGATGAGTTTATATTTACTTCTAAATTACTTCTTCTAGCAACAATAGAGAATATAACAATAATAACAGTAACAACAATAACAATAGAGTATAATACATTCAGTTTTATTTTCAATATATATTCGATCACAATGTAAGTAGTTTTTTTTTCTACTGATTTGAGAATAAAATATTTCCATATTTCTAAATTCAACAGAAATTACAAAATAGAAATTGAAGAAAAAATAATTATCTGGAGGTATTTCTTTGAAACAACGTTTAGAAATTAGAAATGCTTGTGAATAAAAAATGAGAATACAATTATGAGTTTAACGTTTACTCTGAATTTTTCAACCATAAAAATCTCATTTATCTTAAATAAATTATAGATTATATATATATATATATATATATATATATATATATATATATATATATATATAAAGCTACCTTGTTTCTTTATTGAAATCATTTATGAAAATTTATATACATAATGAATAATTCAGTTTCGTTCGAAAAAGAACCCTACTTTGATAACCTTCATTTGACGATAATCTGCTTCTATTATAATGAATTCATGTCGTACACGAACCTCTTTTAATAAAAAGTGCGTGAAATTAAAAAAAATGCTTCTCTAAACACTGGTGTTTGAATTAAGCTTTCCTTGTTTCTTCTTTAATAAGAAAACAAAGAGATAATTTTAAAAGATATAACTAGCGAAGTGTTTACCTTACTTTATGAGATTCTTTTGAAATGTTTAGGCATCGCACTTGTTCTTAGAACATTTTTAAATTTTTCACCTAAGTATTAACATATACGTTCTTATAAAAATAAGATTATTAAGTTTTCACTCTATTTTCTTCATGCTATTTAAAAAAGAACTTCTTATCACATTTCAAAGGATAATGACAGCTACTTTAAACCGCCTAGATCGGAGAAAAGTCGAGAATTTTTATCACTATTCTTGAGTACATTCAATGAATAATTTTCACAGTGAGAAAATCTAGCTACATATTGTTTATTTATTTAATTTTACCTTCATTTATAAACGAAAAGCTGATACTAGCTGTCATTTAGTCTAGCGTGGTTTATCCGTATGTCTTCAGGTGATTTGGAGGTCAGTTATATGACTTAATTTATACACAAGAGGGCATTTCATTTAATTCTAGAATTTCCTATTTTAAATTTGTCAACTCTCTCTAATAAACTTTGACATATAAAATAACATATTAAACGAAATTGAATTGAAAGAAAAACAATCAACCAAAATTTATTGTTGAAAGGCTTCTGCTTTTTGGAAACAAATTACTAAAAAAATAAGAAATAAAATTCCATAAGCATCTCTTATTCTTAAATATTTGGTTAAAAACGTTTAATATTGAGAAAAGAAGTTAATTGGAAACTTTTAATAACGGAAAATAATTACTATTCTGCCTTACAAGTTGGTAACAAGTAAACCACTGTTATATTGCCAGAAAGCATTTATTTTGCTGAAAACTTGAGAAAAAAATTTCAAATGAAATTATTAAAATGCAAATGATTATTCAGTAACAGTAAAAAAATAATTTACTTGGTTTATTACAATAATGCGTCAAATACATAGAGCAATCGAATCATGCCTTATTCTAAAATTTTAATTAAATATGCAAGGAAAGTTGAAATAAGTTTATTAAGTTTAATGAAATCAAAGGCACGTGTGCGTTTAAGAATATCGATCTTAGTAATTAAGAAATAAACTAATTTAATCATGAATTTTTCTATTCAAGTTGCTAAGTAAAGCATTATTTTTCAGATTTCTGTAATATGAAGCTCAGGTTCCTCAGCATAAGAAAAAATCTAGATTCGGTTAAAAGTTGGATATTCTGAACGTTGTGTTGCTCAGAGCGATTAGGGTCTTCTTCATAAAAATATGTTTAAGTTGTAATTCTAAACTCTAAAACTAACAAAACACGAAATTATATTTTATATTTTTACTCAAGATTTTTACATACTATTATCATATAAATTAAAATATAATAAAGGCAGGATATAGTTGGTGTGAAGTTGGTTTTATTATTTTCTGCCTAGGATGCCGAGAAAAGGTTAACTAACTTCTGGAGTTTCTAAAGAGATTTGTTGCCATTTTTTGTAAAGTTAAATCGTTAAATCGTAACAATTCGAATTAATTAGTTAAAGGGAAACATAGTTATTTAAACAAAAATGAGAAAGTATTGACAAACAATTTTTTTTTGCAGCCGAAAGTATTATTTTGATGACAGGCCTGATTGGATAAATAAACCGCTTTTGGCATATCAGTTAATGGTTTAAGAAACTATAATTATCCTATGAGTACAAGCAAATATGGTCAGTTGTAGAATTTATGTTGCATCATATCAGAAGCAAAATATTGGACAAAGATACAACTAGATTCTATGAACTATATTCTAAGAAAAAACATATAAAGTTCGATTTTCAAAAATATACAGTTACACTAAAGTTTTGCGAAACCTCTTTTCTTTAGAAGTTTTTTAATTCATTAAATATAAATCATCAATGAAATTCAAATAAAAGTAATTCATATACAAAGGGTGATGAAAAAGAAATTTACAAAGCAAAGGAAAAACGCTTTATTAACATTAGACCCAGATAATTTAGTTTAGTTTAGTAATTTTAACCTCCGTTGTAAAGCAACACTATGGCTGTTTTGGGAAGGACCTCGTCATTTTGCCCCACGGACAGATGGCTAGGATGTCACCTGAATTGGCACCTCCCTCTTAACAACAAATCACACCAATAGGGGGATGTTTGGCTTGACGGATTTAACATGCAAGTGACCCCCTTACATGGCGGTTCTTCCGTGGAATCGAGTCTCGAACCTAAAATCTTCCGGTTCCAAAGTCGAGACCTTACGAGACCGCGGCCCCTGAGCCAGGATAGAAATGGTAATTAAGAGACGAAAATGGCCGTTATTTTCTTACATAATCACCTAATCTGTGGAGGTATTTATTACACCACTGGACCCATTTGAAAACCCGTCTTCGTTATAATCAGGTCTATTGAGCCACGGTTTAAAATCTCTTGGTCCGTCTCAAAGCAGCCCTAGTGTAGCTTTAAAATGACACGTTAAAATAAATAAACTACAATCTTACTCTTGAACGATTTGCCTGTGAACGTCAGATGGAGATACATTCTTGATCCATAGAAATCGTACCACGGCTTGCATCTCTGGGCGAGACCACTTTTCTAGATGTCTTGCCATTACTGTCACTATTTAAGGTATCGGTACTAATATTTTCTGTTGGAACGATCGTTCTAAGACAACTAAGGCTATCTGTTTTCGCTCTAGGTAACCATCCGCAATTTCTACTTTCCAAATGCCGTTGCTTGTAAACTTTTTTTTTTATCATCCTTTGCATTTATATACATTCTTTATTTTAATTATTTAAAACTTCTTTTATTTTAATATTAAAATTTATTTTGCGTTTTCGAACAACAAAAAGTTCTTTTCTTCGTTCTAACTAATACATAATATTTATTCTTTAGTTCACTTTTCGTTTTTAGTTTTTAAAAAAAAATTCTTTTTTTATAAGTAACTAGCTGGTAACCGCCGCGTTATACAGCAGAAGAAATAATTTTGGAGATACTTTTTCATATTTAAAATAAATGTCTTTTTTATTAGGAATGATAGAAAGAATAATATATCTTTTCATATTTATTATTACATTCATTGAAAGTGTGTGATATATAAAAGAGAAGCGTGAATGATACTGATTCTATTTTTTTAACTTTAGGGATTAGGGTTGGAATTTTTTTCTTGTTTTTCCATCTTCAATAGAAACAAATATGTGCAATTAATAAGTACTGGAATTTTCATAGCAATCAGATGAGCGGTACGGCAGCTGACAAGAGACATACCGAGAAATATTCGTTTTTATGTATACAGATTCAATGTCGAAGTCATGAAAAGTAAATTTCAATCAGTTTTATTAATAATTGTTTTGACAAAGAATTATAATTTACAAATAAAAATACTGATGTTATTTCAAACACGTAAGGTTAATTGTACTTTAATTATTTTGTCTCTTGTTATGTTTCACCCCAAAATACAAACGGTCTCTGAACTTTCAAACAACTTCTCAAAATCGAGAATAACAATTTCACGCAAAACAAAATATGTTATTAGCATCATCAACTATTCCTCATGAATTAGTACCGAGTCACGTTCAAACAATGCCATGGATAATTCGAAAAATTATAGTTAATGGCTTATTAATATTCTAACGGAGAGTATGTGATAAAATGAATGGCAAATTCTGAGGAGAAAACTACCTGAGAATTTGTTAAAATTCACTCCGACTACTAATATTATTCGCCACCATTATATAAAAGTTACTAGCGAAAATTTTATTTCTGGTATATGCTGGAAATTTATATGTATTGTCATTTGAAAAAAATCAATGATTGCCTTATGCTTACCAGCGGGTGACCGAGCTCCGCTCGTAGAAAACTGGTATCAGAGCTAAAAGATTCGAAGATCGAAGATTTAAATTTTTAATAGTGATTTATCAAAACAATACATGCCATAAGAAAATTTGTGAAACCATTGGTGAAAAGTTAACCGGTTAATGTGCACCATTGTAAACTATTCTAAACATAGTTAGAGTTTTGAAAGGGAACTATTCTATACAAAGGTAAAGTAAAGGTAAAGATTGAAGTGTGTTGAAGTTCAATATTTTTGACAAATTTATTTAGAAAAACCAAACATATATACATACATAAGAAACATATTATAAACCTATAACAGCAAAAACATAAAACTTTATTAGTTCGCCATATTGGCTATAGATGGCAGCACGTTACCGCTTGAAAATTTAAGTAGCCATTATGGCGAAATAATAAAGTTTGAAAATGTCCTATCTGTAACTCCGAACTGCTCGACCGTAGCGCTTCGAAACCGGCGCCAATCGATTCCTCGTGGCCAAAAACCCCAGACCCCCAAGTTTACCGGAGTTTATTAATTCTGGGACGATTTTCGACTTGGCAACCACTCCTCGTATTATAGTATTAGATATACTAAATCTGAATAATTATATATTTGATATTATTAAAAAAGGAAACTTGATTAAAATTAAAGACTATTCATATAATTATATATCAAGAGCAGAAGTAAATAAAGCCATATTTTTATGCTCACACATACAGTAAGTTAAGTACAGTTAATATGTTATTTTACAGTTAAGTATGAAGTTCAGTTAAATATGTATTTTTTAAAGACAGTCTATACATTTTGACATATAGTTTACTTTTTGAAATGGTAAAAGGATATTGTTTGGGGTTAAGGGTTAAAAATGATATCACTATAGATTTGTAAAGCCTTCAAACTGAAGGAGTAATGGAGAGTTTTTTTAATCTCTTAAAATTATTTTTATTTAGGAATGTTCGTCGTTTTCTAGAATAGAAGTATACAAATATATTAAGGCCTGGGTAGCTTGGTTTGTAGGGCGTTGGATTCGAATAATTCTGTAATTTGAACCTCTTCGTGTGTGTGGTATCTGGCGCACTTATACATCAAAGTCCAAATCTTGGTTGAAATGTCTCCTCCCCGGAAAAGTGCTCCCCGTAAAAAGGGCTGCGATGTGTTAGTTCATACTCTTGACGTTCATACTCATAATCGTTCTTTTATCCAAGTCTAAATTAAGATTAGAGGATGAAAGAATGAAAAAAATGAATGAAGTGTTCCCCGTAAAAAGGACTGTGATGCATATGGAGCTAATTCATACTCTTGACTATAGATCACCCTACTAAAAAAACAACAGACTGAAGAACATAGGCATAGAATCGTTGACCTTCAGTTTATCAATGACAAGTGACATTAAAAACAGCAAAACAAATGTATTATAATTTCCTAATTTTCATCGTATAACCTTGCAAAAGTAATTTAAATATTGTCACCATTTTTTTCTGTCATATAATGCTAATTAAAGGGCATCAAATAATTTTGTTAAATTCTTTTCATTTGACTTAAGGTAATCCTTAACATTCGAAGAAAAAAAATTGAAAAATTGGATTTTTAAGGAAATTTAAGTGAAAGAAAAATTTTAGTTGGAAAATATGGACCCTGAATGATACATAAGATTTTTCTTTATCTAGAAAAGATAAGCTATTTTGGAAAGAGGAAAGTCTAAACTACAAAAAATAATTAAAAAAATCCTCAAACTAGACGATAACCAGTGTTTTTAAATGTCACACCTTAAAATCTTCTAATCATTACACAGAAAAAATCATTTCAAAATTTTTCGACGCTGGGATTTCTTCTAAGCCAGCTTCTGATCATCTTATTTTCGCTTTATGGCTTTATGGTATGTGTTTTTCTGATACAGCCTCGATACGAATTTCTATGAAAATGCTTTAGGTTTTACGACGTTCAAAGTAGCTTAGATCTTGTTCGATGATGAGACTTACGGTTATTCCAGCTTTTATTACTTGTACGTATTTTAAAGCCCAAATATTAAGAATGAGTTTTCCAAAATATATGAAGATTTAACTGATTAACTTTCAGTAAGTTTTTATGCAGCTGAAGTCAAAATGTGTTCATCGTAACCTGGTGATTTACTGTCGTTGTAAAATATTTTTATTTCTTGGATCATAAATTTCCGAAAAAATAAATAAGATAAATGAAAGTTGCGGATCTATTTTATATTATGTTTAGAATACGAGAGTTTTACAGGTTAATAAAAACAAGTTCTACTATCATAATCTTAGCTAGCCACTCTTTCATGTAAAGGTATCATTTCGGAATATAAAAGGCAACGAACAAATATTTCTTCTTTCATATATATCTTGAAATTATTCCCCCGTGGCTATAGTAAAACACTTAGTATATGCAGTTATGTGTTTGGATTTTTAATTATGTGTTGCGTGCTTATATTTTTGTCGTTTTCAGGTTCTTTTTTGATAAATTTACCATTATTAGAAAATTATATGCATGTATTTATTATAAGCATAACTCAAATTCAAAATAACCATAAAAATATTTATTTAGGGAAAGTATTAGTATTTTTTTATTTAAAATTATTGAGTTTCTTTTTAGAAAATATTTATTTTTTATTTAAAATTATTATTATTATTTATGTCTTATTCACTTCGAAAATTCATCTTTTATTCTTCAGAGTACATACATTTTTTCGATTAATCAAAATAATTTTTATTTTAAAATGATTCAGACATTCCTTATGGATCCACAAATATTCAGGCCCTTATTACCTGTATTTAATCTGTCAACTAAAAATTGGTATTATTATAACTCAGCACCGCAGTAGCCTCTTTGGTAGAGCGTCCATCTCGTAACCGAAATGTAAAGAGTATTGTCCTCGTCTGGGCCAAAGACCGCCCTGTTGGCTAATGGCGGTTGGAACAAGTTCAATAGGTTGTGACTGCAAAGTCCTTCAAGTTCCCATAACCTCTGGGGGTACTGAATCAGGAATGAGTCGGTCTCTGATTTGGATCTCAATTCTGACTTGCCGATGCTGAAGAAGTGTATGAAGGAGTTCAACCACCCCCTAAAAAGAGGTTGTGTTGCGTGTGTTCAAGCAAAGTCGTTCTTCTACCTTAACGGTGCTCATACACAACGAAAGTCGCACACTTCTGCCTTCATTCGAAAGAGCTAAGCTCATTCAGGCTTCCTATGACCAAATGACACTAGATAGACCGATAAATGTTGCAACCTATTTTTATTTATTAAAATCTCAGAGAATAAAAAAAAAGAGCATATTGAATAAAATAATATCTGATGTATGTTTACAAAAGCGAGATTATGCGTAAAACCATTTATATAGAAGAGCAATTTGCATAAAATATATAAATACCTCTATATGTCATTAATCTTAATACAATTCAGTATTATGCACTTCAACAAAAAGAAAATGTTACGAAAAATCTTTATCACATAAATTCTATTTGCTTCTTGTGAGAGTTCTTCAGCTTTATATCTTAGCAACCTTTAAAATTAACACTACAAAATACACTATACAAACTGGCATAAAATTAACTGCAGTCGCCTTGACTTTTTAAAATGAATTCTTAATACGCTTCCTCAGTCACGATTTGAGAAGAATAACTCTAGAAACGGAGCCATTCAGACGAGAAAATGCGGATTGTGTCATTTCAACGTTCTTTTGTGATTCAATATTCGTAACTTATTTTGGAGCAAAATTAGCAAACATTCCGGGTCACGCAGAAGATGTCTAAATATTTGCTTTCACTTAGGCAATGAACTTCTACATTTTAGAAAATTTGCTGTCTTTACAACAGACGGGACTTCTTGAGTCACATAAGGCTTTTACGGGTAAATGTATAGGAATGATTGTTATTTTCAGTGTCATAATTTAAATGTGTTGTTTACTTTCATTCTGTGTATTCGACTTTACAGCTCAATTATTTATTACCACGAACTATTTTAGTTTGATTACACATAAAAAAGGAACTTTTCTATAATCTATATGCTTTTGAATTGTTGGGTGTTAAAAATATGGGAGATTTTTCTGGAATTATTACAATGAAAATTTTCCCCTGTCTATTTTAAAATAAATCTTTCGGAATATAATGTTTGTAATACATATCTATACATAAATTAATTTTAATTTCAATAGAAAAGAATACTATCTTACTAATAGCTTATCTATCATCTTTATACTTTAAAATTATGTTTAATTAGGTATGATAGAACGAATAATGTTATTTTTTTATTGGAAATAAAATTCATTGAAATTGAGTAATATATAAAAGAGAAAAAATAAATAAATTTAATTTTAAGTTTTTTGACTTTATTATTTAAGACTTTAGGGTTGGCAATATTTTTTTATATTTTATTTTTCATCTTCATCAGAAACAAATAAGTGCAAGTAATAAGTTTAATCGGATGAGCTGTACGGCAGCGCATAAGAGACATATAGACTAGTATTCACTTTTATTTCTATAGATTACTTTACTGTTTTTTACTCGGTTTTCACTAAAATTATTTAAAATAACGTTAGATACAGAATATCAATTATACTGAACAAAATTTCATAAAAAATTGATTTGAAAACCCATGAAAACAAAAAATTATAAGTATCTTTAGAGGAAAGCTCTATTAGTATTAGCTGCTCAGTTGTAGTTGTAATGCAATACGGAAATCAGTATAAATGTTTCAAACACAATATTTAGAATTAATAATATAAAAGAAGATTAAGCATATTAAACTTCAGAAACTTTTTCTCTTTACTTTATGTGGATTTTTCTTTTAAAGAATTAATACATTGAAAGTGCTTTCGTAAATGAAGGAAGTATTCTTTTGTACTATTTAGTCCGTCATTTTAAAAAGTTTCATTTGAAAAAGGACAAATTTAATCTTCCATTTAATTGAGCTCAACTTTCCATTTTTGTTTCCTCTTTTTTTGATGATGCGTGCTTTGTTTAATAATACGTATTTAATACAACAAATAATATTAGATTATAATCGCTTTTTAAAGATTATATTTCAGGAAATCTGCTGTCAAAGAAAGTTAAAAAAAAACTAAAAAAATTGAGTTTATCCTTCAATAAGTTCGGATCATTTATATATTTTAAATTAAACCTCAACGAATTGTGATAAGGTATGGTACTTCAATTCACTGAATAATTTTTATTGAAATACGAAATAAAATTATAATCGTTATATTTATTAGAAAGCTGATAAAAGGAATCGAATGAAATATACTAAACAAAATATTATTTTTCTAGAATTTATTAAAGTAAGCAAATTATTTTATATTTAAAATACAATTAACTAAAATATTAAAATATATGTTATGTATTTGAAAAATAGATATTGTTCTGAGAAAATATTTCTCTGTTGAAAGCATTTATTTATCTTTTATGATTTAGAACAATGCATCAAAATGA
>JAPMOQ010023011.1:0-16304 GCA_026543055.1 Argiope trifasciata
AAATAAGAAATAAGAGAAGATACAAGTTTTGAATTCGGAAAAAAATACACATTTCAAATATTTTCATTGGTTTAATGACCAAAAATTCGGATTATAGTTAATCTGAAGTAAAAATTCTAATTCTTAGAATATTTTTATGAATGTTATGTTTTTTCCACAGTGAATCTAAAAAATATTCATAATAGAAATAAAAATTAATAATTTCTCAATTCTATTGAAAACTTTAAGGCTGTAGTATGTATTTCATCGCAAATAATGCGATTTTTTTACCCCTCACTTTTCTGTAGATGCTCGGAATGCGCTAAACAGAATTTTTAATTTGCTGCTTAGTTCCACTTGACTATTTTTGCATTTGAAATTCAATGAATGATTTTTTTACTAAAAAAAAAACATTTGCTTTCAGAAACCACTTTCAAACTGCTAAATAGTATTTAATATTTTTTTCAAGAATCATTTGTTGAAAACTAACTAATTTAATAGTTCATTATTTGTTTAAAACATTAATTTTTAAAATACTTGCTGACGTATTAATTACCGATTTGGATAAAATTGTTTTATGGTTTTAAAAATGAAAATTGATTATTAAAATAAAAAAACAAAACATTTCGTAAATTTTTAATTTCAATATTTATAAGAAAACAAGCATTTTTGTAAATTAATGCGCCTGTTAAATATAATCAAGCCATTGCGTACCAAAAAGTCTATAGATATATAAATCTATCCTTCATATGAAAGATTTTACTTTAAGATTACTATACTCATTTCTTTCAACTGAGACTGTTTTTTTTAAAATTTGAATGCAGACAAAAATACTTTACACTAATGCTTGTTTATATTTTGATCCTCGATACGTCAAAGTTCATATCTATTTAAAAAAAAAAAATTAGAAATTGTGGTTTTCTACAACATAGAATACTGCAAAATTTACTTGCATATGCTGAGTGGATATTTTAATACGGATTTACAATATGAGGCAAGAAGTTAATTATTTTGGGATACGAATTTTCATTTCGATAAATCTTAAAAAGCGAGTATTCATGTTTAGAATCAAAGTTTAGGTTAGAGACTATTTCAAAATATTTTTCTAGTTAAAATATACATTATCAGTAAGATAAGATAAATTTAGATATCTATATCAATTGGAATGAATATATAAAACTAATTTACAAAGCAAATACCACTCATTACCAAGCTATCTGCTTGCGCGTCAATATACATTTGTCAATAAAAACTTAGTTCATTGAAATTCCTCGCAGTACTTGGAGTTTTCTTTCACATTTATTTTCAAACTTTTTCTCGCATAATTATTTTAATTCAATTTATCTTGCAGAGAGATGAGCACTTCATGCTCAATGAGGTGGCTTTGAGATTTGAAGAAATAATTGGTGAAGTAAGTAAACAACTAATCTTTTCAGAAATCTATACTTCTTATTAGTATCTGTTCACTTTATTTCCCATTTTCATTCAATGTTCTTCAAAATTGTTATTCATTTATTAACAGATTTTTTCTCGCATGAATGTGTCTATAATTATCAAAACATTTCCCTCTTTATTTTCAAATACTTTTCTGATATTCTTTTAATGGTTTTAATTATGTTTCTTCCAGGATGAAGATGTCAGAGCTCTACCAATAATAGAAAAACTGATTGAAGCAGTAAGTTTGATTTCAATTCATAGAATTTAGTATCCCAAAAGTGTGACTGTTCAGGTTTTTTATCACGTTTATCAAAGGTTTTTCCAAACTTTTAGTCATTTTTTTCCGAAATATTTCCTTGCATGGTAGTGCAGTAGGATATATTTTTTTTAATAAATAAATAGGACTTTGGAAAAATATTTTATTAGTTTGGCCAGAAAGTTCATTCATATCACTAAGTGAGAATTTTTGAAATACGACCTAATTGTTAGTAAATTAAAAATCATATGCTCTCTGTTCAGTCTCCTGTAAATTTTACCATAATGTCATAAACAGCAGACAATAATATGGAGTTAGGATATAATGGAATATAATTGTTTCGTAATTAATCAATGACATTTTACAGCGGTGGTTCCCCATTATTGTACTCTGACCTATTTTAAATATTATTGTCGAATTCATGTATTCAACTCTTTAAAATTTGAGTATACTCGCATCTGATTTCAGAAGTCATTGAACAATTAACAATATAGATTTCGAATAAGTATCGATAATACGAAAACTTTTAAATCAGTAGAAGGTATTATTAATGTATTTAGTTAAACAGCAAAATAAGTTGAAAGTTGTAAGGGAAAAAATCATTCTCATATCTTAAAATTAATGTTGAGAATTTAGTATAGAGAGGTATATGAAATGTTTTAACCTTCCGGCGGGGGCGCGTATGTGAGATACAGTAGAGGGAGATACAGTAGAGCTGGCGATGGGAACGCCTGTCCTAGTCTATTTGTCCCCTTCCATTTGACCTACTTCCAGTTGTCTTCTTAAGCTTATGGCGTTAATAGGTCTCTGCCGATCAGATATTTGTTTTAGAGATACACGGGACCATTCATGCAAATTTTTGTCGCATCCGATTTTGTATTTTACAAATCCGTATTGTTTCAGTCTGGTGACAGATGGCAAATGCGCTTACAAAGGAAAATGTTGAATAAAAGCCCCCCAAGTCTCTACAATGTGGTCTAAAATTAAAGGTGATAAAGAGAAAAGCCGAACTAAGTATTGAACTAGAAAATGTGACTTCAGGTGAAAAAAATTCAAATCCTCCCAAAAAGGAGAGCGGACTAGAATCGCGAGCTTCAGTCGTGAGATTTGCCAGAAATTTATGTTTGGAGCACACTAAACACATTTGCTCAAATTGCTACGCTGCAATGAAATAACAATGAAACAATTTTCTTCCTTTTCATATCCTATTTTCAATTACTTTTTCCTTTTTATACACAAATTCTATATTTTTTTGTACTTCTATATTTTATATACAAATTGCTCTGTCGAAATTTCTGCGATTTTATTTATATTTTTTAATTCAGTTAAATTGTGGTCATTTTATATTGTTATTGCAATCTAAGTTACAATTTTTTTCTGCTTTAAAATATTTCTCGAAAAGAATTTTCACTTCCTGCATAGAATCGTGAAAAAGTTTGTTTTGGTATTCGAAATTTCTGTTTTCAAATTAGTTACATTACGTAATGACGATCAAACACCCTTTACCATATTAAAAAAAGAAAACTTAGCCGACAAATTGTAAACAATTTTATGTCGCAAGATTTTCTTAAAATTAATTTTTTTGGTCTAGACTAGCAAAATTCGATAGAAAACCTCGCATAATTTGCCCAAATCTATTAAGAAATCTATGGATCCAGATGTCTGCGTTAAGTGCTTAGGATTTCTAGAAAGTAGACTAATACAATTTCACACATATAACTAGTATCCAAATGAATTTCGGGACTAAAATTGTAAATTGTAATAAATGTTTGCGGTTTTGTACTATGGCGTGCAGATAAAAAATTTAAAAGAAGATAGTAAATGAAATTTTGTTAAATTTTAGCATTTGGAGTTTATTCGAAATTTGATAAGGATATAAAATATTTCAAAGGATTGGAAACCTTAGTTCTTATTTTCGCATGCATGTTTACAGACCCAAAAAGGAAGGAAGGAAATATACGACAATTATGTGACTGCATTTGTAGTTTTGAAGAAACTTTGATTTTTGTTTGACCAATAAAAAGGCTTAATTAAATGATATTTGGTTTTCTAAAGTTTTTATTTGACATATAACAATGATTAGTCGTTAATGTCTCGTTAGTTGTCTCTTTTTATAACAATAGTTCTTCAATGGAAGGCGATTAATATTAAACTACGCTTATTTACTATATTCCAAAGCAAAACAACTCTTATAACCTGAAATAAAAATAGGAACTTCGTGAAATTGACAACCTTCTACTAGATCCGTAATATCAAATGGGGTGGTAGGAAGTAAATGCACTTGAGAATGAATGAGACACTTTTGGTGATGCTCCTTTTAATGTAGTTTAAATGGATGACGATATCGATATCAAGATTCATGATCACAAAAATCACTACATGTAAAAAAAAAAACCCCAAATAAAAGTTCTACAAAATATTAAATAAAATATCAAACAAAATCGGTTATATTGAATTGTAAGAAATATTGAACTTGATAACTTGGTAAAAATGGTTTCAAAATTATTCATTGAATAAATGCTCTAATTTCTGGAAAATTTCTTCTAAATTTCTGTGCAAATTTTCATAATCCCTTTTTTAGCTGGATGTCTTAGGCATTGTTTCAAAAATTTTGAAGGAAATAAGAGCTGACTTATCTTCAAGAGTAAGTATCTTTTAACTATTTACTATTTTTAACAATTTTAAATGCCGCCTTTCCACGTAATAGAATATTAAATTGTCCAATTAGAAAAGGCTTAAGATCTGACATAATACTCGCATTTTATTTTTCTCCTGAGCTCATATCTTTAAAAATTCCAAATCATCTCAATGTCTCTTAAATAGTTTAAACATGGAATTGCTCTAAGCAGCTGTTTCTTTAATAGAATGTAATTTTTTAGTTGATCTGTTAACTGAATATAACGTTGTTAGTAGTTTTGGAAAATACTTTGAAAAGCATTCATACATGGTTTTGCAGAGAATGATTCAAAGAATCTATATTCATCCGAAAAGTTGCAAGGAAAATGCTTATAGCATCGGAATCATTATATATATATATAACGTAGGTCCACAAGTTTACAATCTAACAAGAACACGAATCAAAAGTGATACCTCAAAAATTCAGCAACTTAAGCAATGAATTTTGGTAGAGGATTTGTGCCTATGATAGCAGCTCTATGGTATTGGTGTGCCAGCCAGCGACTTCTCTCCGAAGAACGCTATCTTAATTCGTACCATAGATCGGACTTCTGCTGTAATAGGTATTCAGATTTGTAAAGTTCATACGCATGTATTCGTTTTTATTGCCATGGAATCCTTTTAAGGAAGAAATACTTACTCTCGAGGATAAAAATCGAAACTATTGCTGCATTCATTTTCGCAAGATCTATATATTTATGCAGGGATGAGAAATAACACTCTTCTTCGATAATGTTTCAAGGTCATAACTCCCACTGGTTTAAACGGAAACTCTTAAAATGTAATATCCAAACTAAATGAACACCTCATCAGTTCCTAGATTTAATAAATGCGTTAAATCAAATTATATCTTTCATTTCCATACCCTCATGGAATGCAAATATATAAACAGATATTCTGGCCATCCTGAAGGCATTCTCATATATCTGTATGATTGGAAGTAGCCACAGCATATGTGAGCGCTTAGCTTGAGTCCTAAAGGCCTCCACAAGTCATGACGCAGCCCCTAGAGTAATTGGCATGCCTCGTGACCGGTGCCAGGTTCACAACACCAATGCATTTATGTGGCAACCACGATGGTGAGATCATCATACCGGAAGCCTCTTAGCACCATATATGATGTAACCTACTAGATCGAAAAATCCATAGTTAATATAAAGAGACTTCCTTGCATTAGGTTACGATTATATGGATCAAATACCAGACAAGCTGAATATCCACGAAAACTTTGTAAATACTTAAGACGGGAATTTTTAAAACAAATAAAAAGTGCAATTTTAAAATTAAAAAGTGGAATCTAGAAAGGAATTTTATCAAACTTTTCTAGGAAATTGATGCTTTCTTTGTTTTACGAAAGAAAACAAACTTTTGAAAATTAGGACAGAAAGTGCATACTGACATTCCAGTTTTTTTTCTTTTTTTTTTTTTAATATTTTTTTTTTTTTTTTTTGTCGAAATCAGGAAAGATTTTCATTTAATAAACTGCAGCAGCATTGAATAAATTCAATAATGTATTATGAACTTCATTAAATTGGTTTTTAATTTCGATGATTTGTTGTTGTTTTAATCTTTATAAACATTTTTGGAATTCTTTTCATAGTTGCTTGATTTTAATTATTTTTTTATAGGAATAAAACTTCCTTTCTAGAAGGATTCAGTGCAGAGACAAGACTCAAGACGAGCATTTCCCTCGTATAATTTTGAAAAATTTATTACCGTACTACTTAAAAAGTGTTAAATTATTATTGCACGTTCTTAATTATGTAAATGGTTAAATCGATTAAAAATATTTTTCTCCGTAAATTTGTATCATTTTTTATAAAATTCTTTATTTTGCAAATAAAGTTAACTGAGCAATATTTTTTTCATCGGTACATATTGTGTTAAGTGAAGAAAGATCCCTTAAACGCATAATTTTCTAATTTTAAAATATTTTCAATTTTTGGTTCAAAATACATGAACAGATTTCAAGATAAAATTTTAATAATCTAAGAATCATCATTTAATTCAGAAAACGCATTTTATTACAAAATTTAAATAAAGGAAATATAAAATAAAGTCTTAAATACTAATATTTACAACGATAATTTTTTTACATAGTATTTCACAAATTGAAACAATTCATTAAAACAATTTAGATTAATTTTGATATCAGTAATTGTTTTTTTTATAAAACTTTTTACCGGCTGTATTATCTACTTAATTTTACATTAGGTTTTAATTTTGAAACGCATGTTTCCATTTTCACTATGAATCCTAATTTTCCCTTTTCATCAATTTTTGAATCCCAGGCATTATTAATTTAAACCGCGCAATTTTTATGAACCAACATGGTTATAGATGAATTAGAATAAATATCTTCAAAATTATTTCTTCAAGGATTTTTATTCAGAGTCAAACTGAATATTCTTTTAAGATAAGAAAAGGTTTTGTGCTATATTCAACATCAAATGTTATTTTGAACTTGATTCGTGCTTCGAAATCAAGTTGTTTACTGCTTATGAATAGAATTATACGAATTTTTCCACTTGCTAAGAAATCCTTATAATTACTATTAGCAATTTTAAAAAGTCCCCAAGAAGAACTGTTTTTAAATGAAGTTATGTAGGATATCATAAATAGAAACGAAATTTTCTATAAGACAAATTATATGCTACAAATTATATCTCATACAAAATTTTCTACATTCAATTGATACATAATTTTTGATTAACCAAATTAAAAATCAAGTAATTATATATAAGCTAGATTTAATTTCCTTAAGTCAACCTTATTCATAAAATTATTTTAATATACCATGATTAAAAAATGAACTTTTAAAGGGTTAAATTACCGATTGATAGATAAATTTGTAAATGGAGATAAATGAGAAAATAAGCATGCCATATGAATAAAAATACTATGTGTAATTGATTATAAACGAAGTCTTTCGTTGTCAAATTCTGATTTTAATTTATCCTCAGTAAGATTTTTCATCAACAACAAATGAAATCACTTAATATGCAATCATTCTTTATTGCATCTGATTCAAAACGATTTAAAAGATTGCTTATATCCTTGAAATTATTTTCTTTCATTCATATTTTGCATCTTTACATTTATACCGATTTTTATTTTTATATGAAATCTTCAACTCTGGTTTCTCATTTATGAAAATTGTACAAAATATACTTTTCACACTTTCATTAACAATTAAACAGAAGAAAATTGAATTTGATCCATAATGGTTTTAGATTTAAAAAAAAGGACATCATTGAGAATCTTTCCTTCTTCATGTGATCTAGTTTTTGTCGAGGACAAATAAGAATGATGAAACAAAACTTGCATTGAATTGTACTTTATTTGTCATTTAAAGTTTTATAATAAATTGTTCACCTGTTGAATTCTTGCAATCTTTTGCAATAAATTCTTAAAATATCTTAATCATCTTCTGTGAAATGGTTTTCGAGTATTTAGAAAGTAAATTTTATAAGTTAATCCAAAAATTAAATACCGACTCTAATAAGGTTCTTGATTCAAAATGTAAATAAATATAATTACGTGTACATAAATATTTATATGAAGTGAAACAAAACATGAAATTAGATGTCTTACATTAAACTGAAAACACAAACTGGAATAATTTAATTTAGAGCCTTTAAAAATAATTACATCTGCCGACATAATTTTTTACATTGATTTAAAAATAAGGAATCTTAATCGATAGTATTCGGAAAATCATCTATAATGCTAAATAAAATATGCATGTCCAGATTCATTTAGCTATGAAACGCATTCTAATTTTTCAGAGAAATGCAATGTGTCCTTCTGTATTGAGTCAAAAAGAATGCTTGTGTGAAAGGGAAGGGTAAACTGGTAGAGATGCACTTAATAACGGAAAATAGTTATCGTAACTGGAGAGCAGTATATGCTTAGAGCTCATACATAATACAACCATACAAGTGACATAATACAAGTACATACATAATACAAGTGATTGTAATATTCATGGTTACGCATGAAATAAAACCAGATTGAAAATAGTAATTTTTAATGAGCGACAAGAGATAGTGATTCGTATCAACATCAGAGTATATAAAAAATGTTCAAAATGTTTTGATTTCGGTTTAGTTTTTAGTTTTTTATATTAACGTCCCGTTTTAAAGCAACACGAGGGCTGTTTTCGGACGGACCTCGTCATTTTGAACCACAGTCAGATGACGAGGACGACACTTGAACTGGCACCCCCCCTCTCCACACCACGCCACACCAGCGGGAGGGCGTTTGTCCTGACAGATTGAACGTGCAAGTGACCCCCTCACACGACGGCTCTTCGGTGGAGTCGAGTCTCGAACCTGAAACCCTCCGAATCCGAGACCTTAACACCAGGCCACCGCTTCCAGCGTTTTGATTTCGGATAATTCCTATAGAAGGTTTACCAAGTTTACCTGCGGTCTTTACTAATAAACCAGAGAACTGTTCCTGCTTTACTGAACAGGCTGTTGTAATTTTAAAAGTAAATGCTGAAGACACAGGAAAAGAAATTTTGTATGATGTTGCAAGCAAAGAATGAATCAATTCATAAATTTTTATGCTCTTATTGTAGTTAGTTCAACAATAACGCTGGCTTATACTAAAGACATTCAAAGTTGATATAAGAAATTCATAGAATAAAGGTGCATATGCAAAGAGGGAAATACTTTTTGCATTTTCACATTAAATGAAAATGATAATCGTATCTCAGATATTTTAGAACGTACCCTGAAATAATAGAGCTCTATCTAATTTAATTCCTATGAGTTAAGCTTGTAGGTACACCTGTATATAGGCCTGTTACTCTTCAAGTTCTACAAATTCAAAATACTATTACAAGTTTAAAAACTAAGGAACAATTATTTTGCGTATAAAAAAATGGACATTTTTTGACCAAATAAGTTGCATTTTCAACGGATGGTAGCTTCAAATCAAACTAAAATCATATTGAATGGCGAAAAAATCAAACTTTGAACTAACTCCTGCCCTGAACTGCATTTTCTATATTTTATTCTTAATTATAAATAACTTAAATTTGTTCTCCTCATTTGACTAACTATGCATATTACCCCTCTAAATCGAGTGTTAATTTATTTCGCAAATATTTTTTTCACATTTCCATCTAACTACGAAAATAAAAGCTTGTGTTGAATGCTTCGAAAACAAATACTCATTTTCCACCCTCTCTCGGACATTTTATATTTGGGACTGTATACCTCTTAATGCTACAGCAAATTTATTTATTTATTTCCAAAGCGATTTCTGTGAGATTTCCATTCTTATAATAATGACAGATATATAGTTCTTTCAAATGTGATTGTAGAAAAGAAGTAATGGAAAATAGAAATTTGATAAAAGGATATTTATCAGCAAAAGAAAAATGAGAACAACAACAATTAAAACTATGAATTCTCTGTGACACATTTTATTATATTTGACATTAGGAACTTTTCAACTTAATACATACATGTCGGAAAAATATCCAAATTTTTCATTAAAAATTCAAGAAAACGTTTGGTATAATGAGTAGAAATCGTCAATGATCGTTGAAAGAAGTTGGAAACTGAGATTTAAAATTTGGTGAAATTTCCACGTGCCAAATTTCATACACTCAGATCATAGTGATTTCAAATTTAATTTTATTAGAGTGACAGTTTTTTTAACCTTTGTAACAATTTCTGCCTAAATTTTACTCGACAAAGTAAAAAGCTTCACTTATATTATTTCTGAAGCCTTTTGAAACAATTTAAGAGAAAAAAATGAATGTTCATTTTTATTTAATTACTTTAATATATCAATATAAACGCATGCTGAGGTTATTTTACTTTGGACGTTACAATTTTAGCGAGTGATTTGATGGAATAGTTATCACACTCCTTCACCATCGCAAGATCTTTAATCATCAAAATGAAAAAATTTTGTATTCTATTAATATAGCACGTTTTAAAATTTCGGATCTTTATTGAAAGTTGAATTTCTTGCCAACCTCTTTGCCACAAAGCTTCTTCCTTCCTTAAATGTTCATATCTTAATTAGGTATGTTGCGTTTATGACCTACTTTTTAGTAAAGAAGGCTATTCTAGAAGATATCTACTCAGTTTTGAAATTTTCGCACCAATATCCAACACTCCAGCTGTAAGATGATATTACGATCAAGATAGTGTGCACCAATCCATACACAGGATGGAGCGTAAATTGGGTTCCTGAGTGCTCTTCTTTACCCTTCCCCCGCGCACTCATAAACATTTCTATCATACAAAAATGAATTCGAATAATAAGAAAATTTGATCATAATTGTAGTCAAATTTTTGCACATGATGCCGAAATAGTGCGCCGGCAACTAAGGTATTCTGGAATAAACGAAACAAAATAACGTCATTCATGGAAAGGGTACATTTCTTTCGGAGGAATTGAAATGAAGAGATAAGAATGAATGTACACTTTTCGATGAGTATAAATAATTTAATTCTCGAGGTAGGTAACGTATTCAAGAACTATTTTGATCGAATCAATATCTGTTTAAATTACAATCTATTTTTCGTCGTCATTTTGAAAGAGATTAATTTCGCATGATGTATAGAATTTTCTATTGGCGGTTGGTAAGTCAGCTTTGATTAATTGATTCTTTTGTGTTCGTGTGCTCTATTAGATTTAATTGATATCCATTTATTTCATAATGTTTATTCTTCAAATTTATAAGCGAGTTAATGCCAGATTTGATAAAACTTTTAATTGGATTCTTTATTTTATTTTGAAAATTTTTATTGTAAATGTACGATTTTAATATTTCAGTGTATAGAAGTCCTAAATGACAATTAGTTTTTACTTGAAGAATTATTTATACGGACGTGTTACCCTTTGATTATAGATTTTAAAACGTCTATGGAATGCATGTCTTATTTATAGTCAATATGAAAGTGAACTATTAAAGAATTGCCTACAAATACTTCGGCTAAATTCGGAAATTTTGATTGGGCTGAAATGTGTATATGGATGTTTAAAATTTGAATAAAAATGTTTTTTTTTGCTGTAACTTTTATAAAGTCCTTATTCTGATTGGTTTCAAAATTTTGACTTCAAATATTTACTTCGCCACTTCATCTAATTGAATTGTTTTAAGTTTCAGCTTTTTATAGCTTTTTTTATTTCGGTAGATTAATAAAAACTGAATGACATTTCTGACATGCGACTATTTAGAATAACCGAGATTTTCCCCTTTTGACTTTTTCGGTAACGTGAAATATTGTTGATGCGAACCCTTTGAATATTAATGCTTTCTTTCTATATTTTTACTTCAGCTGATGGTTGATATTAATATGAAGTCTGTGACGATGTTCAGAAATAATTCCAGGAGTTCTTTAGAAATTAAAACGTTCTGGATATTATCAAGTCATTATTGGATTTTGCGAGTAATCTTTAGAGTGATACTCATTTGATCTGCAGCGAAGCTGATAAATCGATTAACCGGGTCTGAAGAAACGATTTACCGGATATTCCATGTCAGACGAATAGAAAAGTTAATTGTCCGGTTAATAAGTTAATTACTATTGCACAATGTTACGAGTTTTCTAGATCCCTTTTCATGCTACTTTTGAGAAGTTTTATATCATTTCTTGTTGCTTATTCATGTTTTAGAAGAGCTGCTTCTAGAAAGTTCATTTATAATAATCTGTCAGTGTGAGGTGATATTCGGAAATTTAAAAGGAGTGGCAGTATTATAACTTTATATAGGAAGTGACAAAAACCCCCATAACGTTAAAAGTAGAAAGTCTTAATAAACCGACACAATTTGAATTTGTATGAATATACTAACTTTGATGCTTATTGTATATTTTTCTTAAATATATTTTTAGTAATTGGGAAGGCTTGTTGATTAGAACTATTAAATACTACCTTCAAAAGTCATGTATAAACCATTCGTCCTTGATAAATAGATCCGAGCTTTATCTTCTTGTATCTCTATCAATAACTTATAACTACTATTTACAACCTGAAAAGCGATAAAGAGAACCGTTTCTTAAATTGTGGACTACGTTTGATTTGAAGATTTATTGAGCAATTGTTGCATTCAAAATATCTTATGCTGTTGTTGTTCAAATTAGAAACTAACCTAAATCTTCAAAAAAATTAATACCTACAGATTCTGCTGAAAAAAAGAGCACCGTAGAGAGCAAATTCAGAAATCGTACATTTGTAGAACAAATTGGAAATGAAAATCATTGGCACGGGGAAAATCAAAAACCTGGTATGCAGACGGAATTATCAATGTAGATAAGTATTCCCATATCAGTTCATGCAAGAAATGCATATTGTTCATCTAATTTTAATACTCCTGGGTAGTTTTAGTACGAGCAGCGGATTTATAATTATAGTTATGTGACAAGTTAAAATTGTGTAGGATATATTTCTCCTTGATCCATTGAAACCCTTTTTACATTTCAAGACGGGAGCATAAAGTTGGGTTGTGGAAAAGAGACATGAATAATTTAAAATGAGTCGCAAAAAAAATTCATAAATGTGTTTTATATTAATAAAATTAACTTTAAAAATGGTTCGAAGAATCATAGTTGAAATTTGTATTCGTACCCAAACATGTTTTGGTACTTAGAAGCTCTTTTATTTCCTGACTAAACGAAATGGAAATAATAAGAAAGCCAAGGGATGAAGATTTTATCAAATCCAAAATAAACCCAAAACAATATTTACAAAGTAATGAAAGATTCTAATTTTAATTGCAATGAAAATATTACAAGATATACTTATCTTAGCAACTTATTCTGATTATTATAAAAGCCTACGATTTGAACTGGAATCCCAGATAAAATTTCATAATAGCCGCATAAGCGTGCATTGTCCTAATAGATTTACACCTTATTTTGAACTTCCGTTGCTTCAGTTTGTCCTATAAAACGCCAATATAGTCGGATGCATTCTTTGTTTTTGTTAAAAGAAATGAGATATGATGCTTCTAATGATTTTCGTTCTGTAATATATTCCATATATTTGTCCGAAGTTGAGTAAAAAAGTAATTGATAGAGATGGAGCCTCAAAGTTGGAAGCAGCCTAGGCACGATATGATCTCTAGTGCTATGGAGCATCAGCAAACTCGTATACATAGTCTTAATGTGTTTCTAGTCGTGTGCTTATTCAGTATTTCGATATTTTCATTCCTGCACTTCTGCCCTAAAATACGAATAGCATGAACATGAAGGAAACCGCAAGGATGGAAGAACATTGGAACACTTCTGCAATTATCCAACACAATGGAAATGCAGTCGCCATCCACGAAAAGTGAAATCCTGCTTGAAAATAAGCAAATGGTTGACAATTGTCTTCGTATTAATTTTGATATTCATTAAGGGAAAACAACACGCGAGCTAAACCATTTAACACCAAGCATTTCAGTTGTATCTAGCTATCTAGTCTAGGTCATTCGTATGTGATAGTTGAGTAAATTGACATCATTTAACCTAAAAATTAGAGCAATTGAAGTTGCTCTTTACTGAAGATTTCAGAGTCCGAAAAAGCATCAGGCAGTTTGAAGGATACTTGATGGAATTTTCCTAGACTGTTAAAATTTCACCATCAGAAATTATTTTATCATAAAAAAAATCTAGCAAGTAAAACATATCATTGAAAGCATTGTTTTAAATATGGAACCGATATATTTTTTTCGTCAATTATGCCCTAACAACTTTCTTGGGCTACTGAAAAATTCCGGGTGTTTTCTTAGGGTTCTTTTTCTATGGACTGACGGTCAAGTGTAACCTCGAACTGATGCAGAGATGAATCTTTTGCAGTTTCTGAAAATGAATTTTGACCGAACTAAGATGAGATTATGGCAGTGAACACATCTCCAAATATTTTCTCTCGAAATGCAACTACATGCTGCAGTGACACTTCTCATTTTAAGAAATTTTAATAGATACGAAACGCATAATGAGGTTATTATTGAATAGTTTTAAATGCTACATTTCTTTATCGCTATTTGGATATGTCGGGTTATTGCAAATCTTGTTGGCACATCTTGATGCTTTTCATTATTTGGCAGAATATTTTTCCGTTTGTTACTTTCACTATATCAATAGTTATTAAACATTAAAATGCGTAGCTCATTTTTAACAAATTGGAATTGCGGACAGACATAATGAATTTGTATCAATAATTGAGGAATTCTCTTTCATTGGCTACTGAAAAAAGTTTCACTTAAAAAATAAAATCTTTACTTGCACCTGTCGGCCCTATACATGTTCGTAACTAATCGGTATGTAGAATTTGATTTGCTATATATTTGCGGTTTTACATTTTAAAATTCAACTATGGAAAGGATATTGCAATTGTTATTGAAAGTATCATTCTATATACTTAAAAAAAATTCATCCTTACAAACTCTGCTTTTAATTTAAATCAACTTTTTGATAATAAATTTAAAATATCCTGTAACAATGTAGGATTGTTTGGTAACAATTTTTAAGAAAAACATTCGTTAAATGAAAATAGATTTTTAAAAAAAATAGAATGTATTGAATTAACTTTAAGAGTTGGTTTTGAAACGCCAAGTGACAAACGATTTAAGCCTACTGAATGCCAATTTAAAGAATCGCAATAACTGACAATTATTATGGATATCATTAGTCCTCCTGTTTATGGAACTTCTAAATCAATGTCAAAACGTAGATTTTTTTTTTCTTCTGTCCATTGAATATTGAAATCGTTAGATTCTAGCTTCTAATATAAAATTTCAAACATTTTTTTCCCCTTTAAATTACCGATTTTAGTTTCTTCTATCTTAGCCATGTCAGCCATATTGTTCCTAATTCATCATTCTGCTTTCATTCTTTTGTAACTATTTATTTTTATTTTTGTATAACATAGATTTTAGTGCTTTTTTTATCTTTAAATGCTTCTTCATATTCTAAATTGTATAATTTTCTTCATATTTGAACTCATAGAATCAACAAACGCTAGTCGGCCTTGCTCATCAGTTAGCATCAGTGCAACATTACTGCTTTTTTACAAGTAATAATTTCCCCAAGGCCTTGGTAGCCTTGTGGAAAGTTCTAAACCCGATTCCACCGAAGAACAGTTATGTGTGCGGTTCAGCGCATGTTACATCTGTGGGGCCAAACGTCCTTTAACTGGTGTGGTGTGGAAGTTTGGAGGTGGGCTGCCAGCTTAAATGTCCTCCTCGTCATCTGACCGTGGTTCAAAATTACGAGGTCTGTTCCAAAATAGCCCTAGTGTTGCTTCAAAATATGGAATCAATATAACTAAATGAAATTAGTTAAACTAGTTAAATGAAATTAGTTACAAATCTTAAAGAAAAATTTAAAATAATAATAATGAAACGCTTACAAATCGGTTATTTAAATAGGTCGAGTAGGTATCCATCGCCAGAAGTTTAGTCGCGATGACCGGTCTTTGAAAGCTGATGTTCTTATCATTCAAAACTATTATCTAACTATCTATGATCTTAAACTATTACCGAATTTTTTATCATTTAATATTGAAAATTTTTATTGAATAACAAGTATAAAAAAAAGTCGATTTAACATTCCTTAGAATGTTAAAAAAAAGCAAAATTGGTATAAGTACTGACTTTCAAAGTATTTTTCGCAGCCCAGAAGGAAGTATTGGGTTGTTCGGAAAGTAATTTCGTTTTTTCCTGACAAAGGATTTAATTGCATTTTTCGCACCCAATTTCATACTTAAACCGCAAAATCATTTTATGTTTTAAGAGCTGATATAGCAAGGCTTGAGTGTGAAAAAGTGCAGCTGATTCTTCGCAGTAGTTTTTGGATGGTGCCCTTTTAAATATGGAGAGCAATAAACAGTATTTTCGTCATTTTTTTTTCTTTTTTGCTATATAAAAGGTAAAAATGCTGTTCAAGCCAGAAATAAATTAGCCAATATGTGTGGAGAAGATGTGTTAACAGTACATCAG
>JAPMOQ010023017.1:0-11517 GCA_026543055.1 Argiope trifasciata
GAGAGACTGCAAAAAACGTAAAAATACGTTGCCGCATGCCAAGTGTTTAGATGTATTTAGTGATGAAAATTCTTATAAACGAGGAATATAATAGAGTATCCTTCAGATTTACCAACCATTTTTAGACACTCTTCCCGAATTTTTCCGGTCATTTGGGGGAAAAAAAAAGTGGACGGAGGAGATAATAGCACTATTTTGTCTTCAAACTCAATTCTCCGTTTTAAGACATATTTTAAGATTTTATCCAATTACAATAAAAAATGATAAGAGGTTTAACATTTAGAAGATTGTAAGATCATAAGTTTAAAAAGTCGTGAACTAGTTGGCATTTTTTAGGTCACTTTAGTACGTGCTACTTTAAATTTCTTTGGATTGGGTAATTTTAGACGTGTTTGGTATCTTTAAGAACGAATTTTTTATCATTTTAATGATAGTGTTAAATTATAAAAAAATATATCGTATTTCTTTAAGATAAAGTTGATTATTTTATGCATTACAGATTATCTACGTGCATACATTCAGTTGAAATACAAAATAAGGAAAACTGTTTAGGATTCTCAAACCTTTTATTTCTAATAACGAGAAATGACTATGAAAAACTCTTCAGAGGTGTCCAACAGATTTTCACTTCTTTGTACGTGAAGTATACAAAAAGAAACTAAAAAATTCGAACTCCAGATTTTGGTAAACCTTCATATTTAAGACATACTCGAGTTCAACAAACACATTTTTGGCATTATTTAGTTTAATTTGTTTTGTTGCATTAACTTGCCGTTTCAAAGTGACATTAGGGCTATTTCGCAACGGACCTCGTAATTTCGAACCGCAATAAGGTGGCGAGGATAATATCTGAGCTAGGATCCCTTAATCTCAAAACCTTCAAACTATAGACCAGAGGGAGGACATTTGATTCCGACGGATTTAAAGCTCACCAGATTTGTTTACACGGCAGGAATCAGGTCTTGAGCTTGGAATCTACAGTCTTGAAGCCGACAGCTTACCACCAGGCCACCTTAGCTGTCTAGCGCTGCCTGTCTATGAACACGATAACTGAATAATTGTTTCAACTAGACAGATGAAATTTGGGGTACAGTCTCAAATCTAAACTTGTTGATTTCGATAAAATTTTGAACGAAATCCATTCCGAGGAAGTTTGTATATCTGGCTGTTCTATTATAAGTGAGTTAGATAACTCAAATAAACAAAGAGTTAGGTCGATAAAAAATTGACACACACAAAAAAATCAAATAATTTTTTGAAGTATTTTATTATGTTCCAAATGATTTCAAGCGAAGGATTTTTTTGACTAGATTTATATTATTATATTCCTTCGAAAGTCCACTATTTAAAAATCTTATAAATTTCTTTACCATGCCTTTTTTTCAATATAAATAATTTTTTGTAAAGTTCTGTAAAAGGTTCAAAATAATCAGATGTGATCTTTTGTTTCCTCACTAATAAAATAGATGGATAGAAATATTGCACGAGAAAACTTACTTCTCTACATCATACATGAGCATTGTCCTGGGGATCTTTTTGTCCATCAAATAGTGCTCTAAAAAGGGTATTTTCTCAGGTGGGACCATAACGTCCACTGCTTGATTCACCCCAGTCGGCTCTTTCCAGAAATCTAGCTGGATAGAAGAACATTTTATATCTGAAATTGTTTGCATTGTTATAAAGGAGAAAAATGTATTTACAGTCGAAGGTTAAATGAGCATTATCAATATATCTCAGTGGCGTGCAAATTATTTTCATTTACGACTCCCTATTTTGTGTAAATTTTTTTCGTGATGCCAGGATAAACCAGCAGATTTTTAAAAAAAAAATCAGCAACGAAGTTACATTGAAATTCTTTCTGGAGTTTTCTCTTTGGCGTTTTTAACAAAGTGCCTTAACGTCATCGGTTGAAATAAATGCCTTTTCAAAATAAGGCCCCAAACTTAAAAACCATGATAAAATTTGTAGAAAAGTTGTAACGTCGTAAAAATTAGTTAATAAATTGACACAAAATTTTTGGAACAATGCTTTATTTATGTATATGTGTTATATTTTTTTTAATAAAAAATACTTAAAAATATTTTTACATCATAAGAGGTCAGTATGAGGTATGCGATTGCAAAGAGCTCATGATTGCCTCTATGTTCGGATTTATATTGGAAATTGGAGGCCGTAAGTCATCCTTTGGATCCAGTCGAGATCTATATTTTGTTTTAATACAAACTGATTTTGAAAAGCCGAATTCTCATGAGTAAGTCGATGAAAACTGAATCAAAATATTGATTGCCTTTCTTTTCAAATCGGCCTGGCAGGGTTCGAACTCACAACATAAGGGATGCGAGTCCAACGCCCTACCAACAAAGCTATCTCGGACATGTCTCAAAAATACAGACCGACAGACGTTTAACTCCTAGATGAATTTTCTTCAAAATTTGTTGTGTGTCTACATTCTCTTGTCATCAGTAGGGTATAACTACATTTTTCTTTCCTGTACCAATTCTACATTCACTAGAGTGACGAGATTCAACTACCATATCGAAACCTTCTCATTCCTAAATCTGAGGTGCTTGCGAAGGGAGAGGGATTATCAATGTTACACAATGTTTAAATGTGTTCTAATTTTCTTTAGAGTGATATGATCCCATGCTTGTGCAGCGAAAGAAATTTAATGTTGGGATTTTCTAAGGAACTGCCCGGTTTTAAATACACTGTTTGTAATCTTCACAAACATAGTTACACTATAAAATTCACAAACACTTATTACTACAGACACATGTAAAAAATTAGGTAAAAGAACAGTAGGGTGGAGGGATTCCGCGATATCCAGCCGAAAGCGGTCGGTATTATTGTAGCACATTGTTAAAAAGGGGGTGCAGATCTGCCGTTAAACTGGTTGTCTTTTGCAAAACGCCACAAGGGTGCGCTCTCTGCTCAAGGGAAAAAAGAGGTGCTACAATATTTATTTACAGACAGAATCTCAATGAATGTGCTTTCTATGTACACTAACTACTCAGATTTCTTTACATGTTAAGTCCTTTTTAATGCTAGATGCAAGAAGAGTAAACTAACATAGAAACGCATACCTTCCAGTCTTCTTTATCCAAGAGAGCCCTGAGGTTTTCCAAGTCCTCATCGTCAACCGGCACCATTCTGTACACTGAGTAACTGCAAAAAGTGTGAATATATCAGAAAAGTGTGAATCAGAAGAAAAGTGAATATATGGTTAGTTTTATTCAACACTAGCTGGTACCTTCTTCTTCTTCTTGCATACAGCCGACCACCCTGCCACCACTGAGCGTAGCAGTATCGACAGGATTTGTTGTGGTCGACTGCTAGATAAGTATTGTCCAACCTTGCATTGATCGAACAGCCAAACTAACATTCCTTTCGGGGTAGTAAATAGCTGTCATTCTACCCATCTGCACTGTTTCAAACAGTTGGAGTGAAACTATCAATCTTTAACATCATATTCTTCAGGGTTTTGAGATTACCTGGTACCATCAGTTCTGTACTTAAATCATTATTGACAATCTTCAAGTCCTTCCTTAACTCTGAGATCACCATACATTCCATTAAATAGTGTTAAACCGTACCAATTTCTTCAAAAATGCATTTATTTTCCTGCGTTCTTCCAAATCTTTGGAACACTACCTGGTACCCGGCACGTTGCTGCCGCAGAAGAAATAACTCTGGAAATATCATTTGAAATTTAAAATGTCTTGTTTAATTATGAAAAATATCGTAAATGAATAAATTCATCGAAATTGAAGGATATTTGAAAGAGAAGTGTTACTAATTTTTATTCTATTCTTTTTTATTTTATCATTCAAGAGCTTTAGGGTAGGCAATGTTTTTTTTTCTTCCGTCTTCAGAAAAAAAAAAACAATTAATTTCTTGACTGTCCAACTCGTAGATCAGGATATAACTGGTTATGTGAAAAAAACTGTTGTGTCACGGCGAATTAATATGACAATAATCCTTGGTTAATAGATGCGGTAAATAGATCCTAAAGTATTGTTTATATATTAGATAATTTTACTATGTCTATAACCATCCCGTAACTGCACGTAATAAGTATTCTAAGTTTTAAAATAATCCGATGAGTGGTAAGGCAGCTCACAAGAGACATACATACAAAAATTCAATTTATTTATATAGATAGAAATGAAATGACTTTCGGGTCCTTATATGTAGTACTACAATCTTTTTTATTGAAAAAGAAATTTAAAAAGATTAAAGAAAATACTGTCAGATACAAATAACAATAAAAAAATTGAATTAATTATTGCTTATATTCTGGATTGAACTATTATGTATTTGATATTGAAGATTGTGGTTTGGAAAAAACAATTTTAAGATTATGCTGTCCATTATATGGTTTATTTGTAACATCAACAACAAAGGAACATAATGTGTGGCAAGCCTAGAAAACTCCACATAAAATCTCTCGAAAGAGAGAGTCAAGATAACCCTCTCCCTCGTATGAGCATCAAGTTTGGAGGTAAAAAAATACAAACATCAAGAGTGAGATCACGTGATATCTACATGATTGGCTCCACCCATGAAGACCACCTAGTTCACTGAAATCTTAACAAACAACGTTTATTTCGTTACTCTTGAATTTTAGATGAATATTCCATTTTGGGGGTTAGTTGTTGCTCTGGATTTTACTTTGTTTACTAAATATTCCATATTACCCCAGAGATAGAAATGACACGGATAAATATCTGGTAAATAAAACGAGCAACGTTATGCAACAAGATAATAATTTGCAAGAGTTATTGAGGAACAAAGATTTTCAGTCCCATTGCACATGTATTAAGACAGCTTACTAATGTTCACGATTTCTGCAAAAGTAATGTTGCATTTCCTTTAAATAAATACCGATTTTTTAAAATTATTTTTACTGATTTTTTTTATTTTTTAACATCATAGTTTGACTGTAACAGTATGCAACACAATTCCATTTTGATATTGAGCAATACTTTTTTTTCTTAAGAATTTTAAAAAGAGCAGAAGCGACTTTAGCTATTTCCTTTTTACATCCTTTCTCATTCCAAGCACTTGTTGTTGATACTCATGGCACTTTACAAACCCATTGACAGAAAGCTGCCAGCGATTTAACCGGAAATGAGCGTCTCTTGTTTGTTCAGTAGCACCAACTAGGGTCAAGAGTACGACTTGACTACTTCATACTTCAAATTCACTTGCGCAACCTTTTTTTACAGGGGGCACATTCATACTGCTCACGAATAGAACGCAGAATAGCAACCATGCCTAGACCTGGATTCGAACCCGGAACTCCTAGATCACAAGGAAGACCTTTTAAGATCTTGTTTGAGGGTCAATATTTTCCCTAAAAACTTTATGAAGAAATAGTTAAAGTCATTAAAGAAATAAATGTCCTGATAGTCATTGCTATAAATTCTTTTTTGTAACAGTAAACCGTATAAATATAAACAAAATAATTAAATTTTAGCTATAAAATACAAAGAGCAATCCTGCCCGAACCGGGACTCGAACCCGGGACATCCAGATCGTGGGGAAGACACGCTTCCCTTATTCAGAACTCCAACTCAAACACTTGTAGTGACATTTAGTGAGAATCCAAAATGTTACTTCGGTTTAAAGTCATAAATTCAACAATACTGTTAATACACTTTTTACTGTTATAAAATACAAGATTTATTATTTTAAATATTGCTAATTTAAGTGAACATTAATTTTCTAGAGAAAAATCATTAACCATAGTGTCCTGCTATAAACAGCATACTTGTGAAACGACTGATGAAAAGGAGATCGTAATCAAAACGAATGTTTCTAACACAACCGTTTATTCTTGATACGATGCCATTCTCTCTTCAAATGCCACAATAAATACAAGATGATCAAGAAATAACAGGTGGTGTTCGGAGCCCTGTAGAGTGTTATGTACTGAATGAAATATACCAAAATTTGGCCACCATAGACATTAAGGCATGCGGTTTCGATTTAACAAGAACAAAATATATATATATATATATATATATATAGTACCAAAAAACAATGATAGGGAAATTTCTGGAATTACGATCGAAAACTTTATTATGTAATTTGCATGTACGGGTACTTTGTAACACAATGCCTAGAATAAAAGAAAGGGTGGGGGAATTTAAGTCATCCTGCAAGAATTCGCCCATAGATGACTTTGCCACTACGTGAACGAGTCTTATTAGTCAAGCTGTTTTTTCAGCAGGATAAAATTGCCGGTGGTGCTTTTCGTGAATACCTGCAGTTAAAACACTTAAGTAGAGAATCAATGACCATAACCGAAGAATGATTAAATGATCTGAAATAACTGGAATTCTTGGAGTGCAATCAGGTAGAGTACGATTTCTGATTGTTGGTGAACTACTTGAAAAGCGTTGTGTATCAAGGACATGTTCCTATCATTCCTACTTTAAAAGAACAAATTACAATATATGGCAGACGAATAAATGCCGATATGCTGCGAGCCACCGTCTAAAATTTCGTGTAACTCCTGCAATTAATTACTGCAACAACAGATTAGTGGTTACCTAGAGTCAAATTTACATGTTGTTGTAATAAACGATTCTTATTGCTATTTGGTGTGTTGTTATTTATTGTTTCTATTGGAAGTTGTGTATTCTTTTTTCTCAGATTATGCGCTGGCAGACCTAGGAATTCCTTATCGGCGTTTTTTGGTACTATTTTTTTTTCGGGGGGGCGGGGGTTCTTGATAAATTGAAACCGCATACTTTAATGAGTTTTGGTGGCTTGTCCAATACATTACGCACTACAGGACTCCGATCAATTATGTTATTTCTTGATCACGTACTTTTGGATAGAATTATCTCTTTAATTCAAGATTGTCTTTAATATTACTGCACATTACTATAATAGTATCCAACTTTCAGGATATATGGCTACCAATTAATTTTACTAAACTGTAAAGCATTAGGGTATTCCGATTTTCCTATTTATATTTTTGAGGATTTATTGTTTGACTTTGACGAAGAATTGAATATAAACGTAATAATATAACATGAGCATAATATGCACGTTGTATAGTTTCAAAGCTACTATGAACATGCAACAATAACCATAGCATCAGATGAAAAAAAAAAAATACTAATATGAACATATTTTGATTATTTTCAAAGTTCTCTGTGTCTTGATTTGAAATGTCAAAAAACAAGCTCTTAACTTGAGAGTATTTACAAATATTAGATAGTTATCCAAAAGTCTTGTAATTTTATTACTTGCAACATTCTTATTTCAGATTTGAGAAAATCTCTTTTTCTTTTCTTTCTAGTATTTTATTGTTTTACGCACAAAACAGAAAAATCCACAATACTTGTATAATCTATCTTTGATTTTTGGCCACATGATATCAACAGCGATTTCTTATAAAATCTGTTTCAAGATTTTGTAAAGAATAATTAACACTTGGGATGCGGGAAACGTATTTTTACGTTTTTTGCAGTTTGTCGTTGGAGTTCGTGTCACATAAAAAAACGTATTTAGTAGAAAAAACGTCCACTGCACCCGTAAGTTGGCGCGAAGTATACCCGCATGCCAAGTGTTAAAGAAATATTTCATTCAGATCCTCGCATTTGTTCGCCGGCTTACATAATGGTGTAAATGTACTAGAAATTTTTATTTAATAAAATTTGAAGTAGTTTTAAAAGAATGTTTTTTTAAATATACTTCAATGCATAAATTTTATTCTGTATTTTTCAGGTTGTTGGAATAAAATTTTGAAATATTCGTATTATGATGAGCAATTCTAAATGAATTACTTTCTTAAAAAGAATTTTACAGAAGCATTTCAGTTGCACAAAATATATACAGTGGCACAAACAATTGAAAGTTCACCTTACTTTCCTTGATAAAACCGACTTTCAATATTAATGACACATTACCGGGAAGTGCAAACATGTTTTTATTTTTACACATAACAAATAGTTTAATTTAGAGTAAAAATAAAGAAAAAGAAACGAAAAAATTTTTAATTAAAAAGTTATAAAATATAACATTCTTCTGCAAGTTTTTGTTCTTCAATTGATGAGTTTTTGCAAATTTCAAATGCTTTTTCTGAATTTTCAAACTGATGAAAGGTTTCTCTCTAACAACGCGACTTTTTTATCCAGATTGTCTAATGGCGTTTCGCACAGTTTCAGCACTTATATATTTGCCTATAATTTGAGAAATTTCTGCAGCAAGTTGGATGAACTATATGGTCTCTGAAATCAAGAGGAAAGTACTAAAAATTTGGGTTTAGATGGAAATTCCATTTTTCAATAGAACAACAACTTCAAACAGAATGCCCGTAACATCATCAAAATATAGTGTCTTTTTCATTATAAACTGCAAATGGCAGCGTTACACACACTATCACAATACCTAGACATCAATGCCATTGAATATTACCCTATATTGTGAACCACACTCGAAAAAGTGGTTCAAAAACACAAAATTAGAAACAAAATTCATTTAAAAGAAGTGTTGCAAGAAAAATGGGGTAAAATATCTCCAGATACCACCAAAAATCGTTCGAATCGGTACAATGGCATTTAAAAGCTATTATAAGAGCCAAAATACATGTAACTAAATACTTACATTTTCTTTTTATGCGAAATATTACGAAAATTTCATAGGTGTACTCTCAATTTTTTGAGGCAAAATTCAGCGTATGTTTATTTAAAATGCTTCTGAAACGTTTCAATTAAAAATGTTTTCGTTGATTTTTCTTTGCTTTTACTCTAAATTAAACCATTTGTTATGGATAAAAATCAAAACATGTTTGCACTTTTCGGTAATGTGTCGTTGATATTGAAAGTCGGATTTATCACGTAAAAGTAAGGTGTACTCACAATTTTTTGTGCCACTGCACTTTATTTATAAGCAGCAAGTATTAAATAATACAAATAAAAAAGTTTTGAAAAATCATATTTTATAGAAAATAATTTTTAATGCATCTAGAGATCAAAATAACGCCGTAAAAGAGTAAGATGCTGTTACAATAAATAAGTAAATAAATAAAATAAAAACAGAATTAAGTTGAAAATTTAATCACATTAATTCCAAATTTTCGACAAATGTTTAAAAAAATAAAATGTTAAAAAAAACTTTTGAAAAATCATATTTTACTTGACAAACTTAAATACAGGAAATTTTCAAAGCCTTCAAAAATTTAAAAAAAAAAAAAAAAAAAGAAAAAAAAAGTATGGTGTTTTAAAAAAAAAAGAACTAAGTTGTAAATTTAATTACATTAATAACAAATTTTTGATAAATATTTAATAATGACCTTTCTTTTTACATATTCATCATGCCTTAATTAATCTGTAGTATTTTCTTTGTTTACTTACTCTGATAACACAGTCGTTCATATCCTTTTGACCTTAGAAATGGGATAATACTTTTCTATAATTAAGAATTAATAAAAAATCTTTTTATTTACTTTTATTTTTTCCATATTTTAGCATTTGATATATTTCTTTATTAAATAATGCAATTAATGCTCCTGAAATACAATATTAAATCTTACGTTTCTGAAGACTCAATAATAATTTAACAGAAGCGATTAAATGATTATTGAATTATTCTAAACGCATTAAAATACATTATTTTGTCAACGGGAGCTCATAACTGCATACACAGTTAGAATTCTACCACATTAGGAAGTGTATAAAAACTAATGTCATTTTTACAAGTGTAAAACAAGTCGCTTTAAAGAAAAAAACTAGTAAAAATATTGTGAACGTAAATAAAAGTTAAAAATGCATCAAAGATTGATGATATTGAATTAAGTAAGTATATATCTTATTTTAGGCAACAGAAAAATAGTATCTCAATTAAATATACATAGACTAACATTAAAATTTACATTTTTACAATACATTTTTTGGTAAACAACTGTATTTTATATACCAAAAAATATTACATAAAAATCTTGCATTCTGCTTTTTCCAAATTATTACATTATTTTATTACCCAATGGATTACGATTTATTGAATTTTGCACATAAAATAACTTGCATTTCTTGGACAATTTTCGTAAATATAAAAACAATGTAAGCCTGTAATAATTAAAAAATAAAAACTGTATCCAATGTTTCCACACATTTCACCGGCAGACGATATTATAATGTCTAGAATAACGACAATAAATCGTTTGACAGAAAATATAATTGAATAATGAGCGATTGAATCAACAAAGATTGAACTGTTAAAAATTATTCTTTGTTCTTTGACAGCCTAGTTTACATTCAGCCATTTAAAAAACATTATTCAAATTTAAAACAATTAATCGAATAATATTCATTACTCACCCAGCATAATTTTGTGTTTTTTCAGCTGTTTGCTTTTGCTCACACTTTAGCAGATGAACTTGAATCAATTGTATGATAATTATAAACACGAGACCCTTCATTTCCGTCTGCTGTTCGAAGAAAGTTCCCGCAGGTAAGTATTCGCTGTCAACCTGCACAGAACTACTTCTTGTTCTTACAAGCCTTTTTTTTATATTATTTTATTTTTTGTCAGGAAGAGATGCACAAGTTCAATCTTGACAGAACTCGATTTGCTAACGAGTGGTATAAGTCAAAACCTTGCATATTTGCGTAGGGAGGGAGTTACAGGAATATTTTCTTGCGAACAAAAACTCGAAAAAATTGTTTTCGTAATGCTTTTAATTTTTAAAATAATAATAAATTTACGGAAATACTTTAAAAATTAAAAAAAGTGCTAAATTTTAAAATAAATTAATAAAGTGCATAGAACTCTGTTAAACTGGAAGAAAAAAATTCGAATTATGGAAATAAATATGGTCCAAAATATTGTAAAATGAAAAAACTTTTGGCTTGATTCCTCTAGCCGTTGAATTCTATGTGTAATAATTTTTATATTATGCAATTTACAGACATAATGCAATCTATCTATTTATTTGTCCATCTTATATAAATTCTTTTGAGAATAAGTTTCTTTTTTTTTTTTTTTTTTTTTCAAAGAGCAGTATTTTCATAATACAAAACGCGATTGGCTGTTAGTGTGATAACCAACAAACAATGTTTTATTAATAAAATTTAAAAAATATGCTGGTATTTCTGAATGTAACTGATTAATAGTAATCAGATTTGTATCATTCGCATTGTTATGAATAAATTTAAACATACAGTTTTTAGATTCCTATTTTTAATAATGTATTAAGAAGCTGAAATTTTAGATTAATTATTTTCTACTTCTTAGTTTTTAATTTATATTTCTTCATTAAAAATTCAATGGAATTTAAAAATGATTTTTCAGTATTCATTTTTAGATGCCATCATTGCATGAATTAAAATTCATTCAAGTCAATGAATAAACTGATAATGAAAATTTGAAATGTTTGAATAGTGAATTGTCATCTGGAATATGAAAACGTACTAAATTACAGAGCTGGAGTAAGGAAAGAAAAATAGATTACAGAATTCCATCTTTATAAAAATGGAACGTTGAATATATTACGTAGTAAAA
>JAPMOQ010023027.1:0-21091 GCA_026543055.1 Argiope trifasciata
AATAGAGATGCAGATTAGATATTTACAATTATACATTAAAAATATTAGGAAATGATTATCATATAGCTATAATGGCTATCCAAAGAGAAAAAAAAAACGTGGAAACGATAAAACAATTCAACACTTTTGCACATTCAAAATTTTCATCTCTGTAATTCTTTCAGAAACAATATGTATCTCAAATTGAGTTTGATAGGACAAACATTGGTAAGATAAAAATAGTTTTTATTAATATCTTTTAGGATTTGCAGATACAAGCATCAATGATCTATCCCAGTTTTCGCTTGAGTATAGTAGTTAAGAGAATTTTTTTTTTCCTTTGGAGGTGAATTTGCTTTTCAGAATTTAAAACTATATTTTGCATTTCTAAAATAAAAATCATATTTATTTAATGTTTTAATAAAATCATTTAATCACTTTGCTTTTTAAATAGTTAAAGCTATGGCTAAGAAATTGGCTATATTTAGGTTTGCGCAATGATAGGTCTTTGGTTGGGTTGCAGAGGAGCAGCAACTAATAAATTTATTTTCAAAGGTTACATTCTAATTTTCTATCGAATTTCCTTTCTTCTTCAATCTGAGAGTCTGATAATCAGCAAAAACGAGAAATGGCAATAAAAACGTGATGAAAAAATACAAAACTAGCAATAGAAATGTAGATCGGGACTGATATTCTTGCAATCCTTAAAAGCCCATCAACTGATTTTGTGTTTGAGGAATCATTGCAACTTTTTCTACGGTTGAACGAGATATGCAGAAGTGAACAGAGCCTTTTAAAAGCACAATCAGCCGTGTGTGTTTTCGTTTTCAACATTCTTTTTCATTTTCATTTTCATTCCCTTTTTTTTTTTAATTGGCTATTTAGGAGTTTCGGGTATTTGATTCTAATTTCTTTGGTAGAAACATATTTATTAAATATAATTTTTCTTACTTTTATTCTTAAAAAATATTACATTTGATAAATGCTTTTCGTTATTTTATGATGCCATTCAAATGGAAAGTTTTCCAAAGAATCTTTTTTTATCAATTAATAAAGGTAAAAGCGTTAATCTCGGCAACCAATTTTTACGTTTTATTTATATTAATTTTTGTACGATTATTATCGAGCTGACTGGGTGAAAATGAAAAAAGGGCGAGATGTTCTAATATTTTTTTATCTTCAGAATCCTCATTTCATCACTCATATAATTTTCTTTTGATAAAATTACAAAAAAGTGATACCATTATGACTAAAATGCAAATATTTCATAAGGGGTTTTGAATTTTTTAAAAAAAAAATGCTGCTTTTGAGTAAATAAGTTTTAAAAACATCCATTTTTAAAAACTAATATTTTTACCGCAGGCCAAATTTATGATCTGATTAACTGCCACAGAATGAGCAACAGTGAAAAGTACGCATTTTGAAAGAAATTAATACAATTTTGAACTGAGAATAGTTAAAACCCTCAAACACACATGAAAAAACATTTAAAATAAAAACATTTTTGATAAGAAATTCTATCCCTAATTTCCCAATTAAAATGCATCAAAACCATAATTCTGTTTCGTTCAAAAATAAAGCTCCATAATTCTTTTGGATTATTGTAATTTACATATTAATCGTATACCATTGGCGAATATAGTTAAATCTTAGTTATGAAATAACTATTAGCATATAAAATTGATTTTTAGACGATTAATCCGTTTGTATGGGTTTATCTTAGCAATTTCACATATCATTTTTTTTTATTTTGAGGGTTATATCTTTACTTTTTATACTTAACCAATCGATTGTAATGATCTTTAAGTTTAGATAAGTAAATAAGCTTGTGATATTTGACAAAAACGTTCCGGCTGACTTTGATAACCTGAAGTCACGTACATATTTTGGACACTCTTTATCTATCTGTTTTATTCACATGCTTATTTCAGAAATAACAACTACAACTTGCATGAAAGTGAATCTTTAACCTTGTGACATTAATTGTGACTATTTAATTTCATTTCACTGAATCGGTGAATTATTTATAATATTTAATATCAAACTACTTCCAAAATTTTGCTATCAGAAACATTGGAAGATTTATTAACTAAGAGATAGGTAAAATCATTACCCCTCAGTTGTTTCGATTATTTTTGACAGGCATCAGAAGCAATTTTGAAGGTTATAAAATTATCTATTATGATTTCTTCCTTTTGTTATAAAATTATTTACCATAGTTCATTTCATTTCATTAGCGTTTCTTCTTTTATGTTTTCCTATTAGCAAACATTTTTAATTATCAATGGGACACAATTACTTTTAACTTTTAATATTATATTCATAAAATTAAAAAAAAAACATTTTTATTAAAACAATTATTTTTTAATATTAATTTTTGTCCTATACGTTGTCAAACTCCTTTGTTTTTATTGTATTAATTTAAGTGGTTTGAATAAGCATATTTTTAAAGTGATGTTAAAATTTATATATAATTATGTTATGTTATTCGGCTTTTTCTATTTTTCATTATAAATCTCTGCGAGTTTCTGAAATCAGTATGAATTAAAGCTAAGTTACGGTGTACTTTTCAATCGAACTAATTTTAACTAAATTTTAGCTGCTATTTTCGAATATCGCAATTTAAAATCATCTCTACATTTTTTTTATTATTTTTAACTATAAATTACCTTATTTTTTTTAAATATCATTGCTATAATTATCCATTACAAATTACTTATATTAATTTTGAGAAATCCTATCATTATAAATATTCAAACATAAATCTGTCAGTTTTGCTCTTTTCGACTTATTTTGAAAAGCATAATAACTAATTAAAAATCTAATATATTTATTACTGAATCAGTAATATAATGAATCATTTTTTTCCTTATTCGTTGTTAAATTATACCAAAAAAGGCGAAGAGATTTAAATACGCATCAATCCTTTACGGACGATTATTACTCTATAAGAATTTTCCTTGATTGCATTAATTTGTATTTGTTGGATTAACTTTCTACTGTTTATATTCTAGGAAATCAAAAATAAATTGTGAAATAATTCTCAAATTCTTAACCGAAAGGTTAACTTTTATTTAATCAAATCTAATTCAATTATTAAGAGTATAATTTATCTAACTGTTTTCCTTTTTCAGTAAAAAGAACTAAAAAATTTAGCCTAGTTTCTTACTATGAGAAAAATAGTTGATGCTTTTTTAAAAAAAAGAAAGTAAAGTAATAGAATCTTAATTTTAAAATCATTTTTTTAAATTATTTTCCCTATACCCAATATTATTCCTTTCTTAAAGCAAAAGAAAGGATTTTAAAAAAAGGCTTTTTATAAATACAGATACTTTTCATGAAAAGTATAAAAAGGATCAATAAATTTGAAATAGTTTAAATACATAAAATTATGAAAATAAAATTATTTTAAATTGATGGCTTTGGTTGACATTTGAATTTTTTAAAATTAAAAATGATAAAAACAGAATAATTAAGTTGTTTAGTAAAATAAAGATAATTTAATAATATTTGGATTAAAAAACTGATAAAAATGTTATTTCTTCTGAAGTATTATTATTTTTTTTAAAAAAAACATATCCCTTAGATAAGATTTTGGAATTATCAATTTGTCATCTTGATTTTGTTTTTAGCAGTTGCTTTTAATAATTTTTAAATAATCAAAATTCAATAAAATATTTACATCTCAAACATTTATATACATCATTTTATATCACAAAATTCAACATGCAACAAAATTCTAGATTTTTCTTAAATTCTGAGATTAAGCATTCAGAACTACTACCGAATTTGTAAAATCTTTTTTATTACTCAAACTCGAATATAGAATCATCACATATCAATCTCAAAAATTACAATATGAAACTTAGAAGGTTAAAGCTACTATCAAATTTTTCTAATCAACCACTTTAAATTAGATAACTTTTTTCTCAATTTCAAGGGGAAAAATAATATTAGTTTTTCTGTAAAGAAATAAATCTTTTATAAAAGAATAACTTTATTTTCACAGGCAAAATAGGAAATTTTTGTCTCTCTTCGCCCTTTTCGCTGTGGTGGTGGCATCGAAATACACGTTCTTCTACCCAGAACTGAATGAACATTGGGAAAATTTCAAGTAAGAGCATCTAAGTTTTCAATTAAAAAAATATTGGTTTTGAAAAGAAACTTTTGTAAATTATAAATAAAAGAGAGCTGTCATTCTTTCACATGCCAATTTATTCACATATTAAAATATCACTTGTAATATGCAAATAAAAATGATAGTGTCTTTATTTTATGACAAAATAAAATTTTGATTTAAAACAAAAACTTTGTTAGAACATCCGCAATTATTTATAATATTTTTATACTATTGTGGCTTTACTAATTGTGTGCGTTATCTAGCATTTATATGCCCAATGATAATAAAGTATGACCATTTACAGAAAGTATTCGGAAAAGTCTATGATGAAAAGGAAGAAATTTACAGACGTATGATATGGGAGCAAAGTGTGACTGATATTATCCAACACAACATCCGTTGCGATCTTGGATTACACTCCTACAGAAAGGGCATCAACAAATATTATGATCTTGTAAGTGTTTGAAATTAATATTAAAAATTAAAGTAAAAATTAAAGCAACTTATTTATAAGATATATTATTTATAGATATTACTACTGCTACTTCTATTATATGTTATTATTTTTAGAAATATGTCATTATTTCTGTTTATATAATATAGACTATTATATTATTAACATTTATTTCCTAGTTATTCATAATCAAATTATTACAGAATCCTTAAGACATAATGTAAATTTTTTGAAATGGGATTTAATTGAAATGAAAATATATAAGAATATATTAGAAACATTTTGATCATGACTGAAGCCAAGTTTAGTTACATTAACGTCCCATTTTAAGGAAAATTAGGGCTATTTTGAGATGGACCTCACAATTTTGAACCGCTGTCACATAACGAGGACGGCACCTGAGCTGACAACCTGTGTCAAAACTTTCACACCACAATAGAGGGAGGACGTTTGGCCTCTACGGATTTAAAGTGCACCACTTCCCCCCCCCCCTTGCACGACGGTTTTTGGTGGAATCAGGTTTCAAACCTGAAACTCATGGAGTTATCAATAAGCCACCATTTCCATGAGTGGAACGAAATTTTCATACTTTTAATAGGAGTATTTCCTTAAAGATACTTAAAAAGGTGCCTTTCTATTTCAGAATCTATGAAAAATTAGCTATTCTTGCCATTCCTCATTAATAAAATACAAATCGAAATTCGAGTCAAATTATCCACAATGTGATAAAAAGTACTCCTCAGATTAGCACATTCAGCATTCACTAGCTTTCTGAATTTCTAATGACTTTAAAGTATGTACATTAGCTGCACTAACTTCACGCAAAGAAAACATTTTATTATTTTGTTCTTTATCATAAAACATTCAAAAAAATTCTCAAAATACCCAAAAGTCAAGTTATTACGAACATAAATAATCTGCAGTTATAAATTTTAAAAAATATCACTAAAATTTCTTTATGATGATTAGAAAAGGTTATATAGTTATCAAACTAATACACTAAATATAAAAAATGATTCTTAGTATTTCCTTATTATTTCTTGTCTTTTCAGGAACATGATGAATTTGTAAGAACTTTCAATGGCTTCCGCCGTCATCTTGGCCAGAAAAGCAATGGATCCTCTTGGGTCCTTGTGTTCAACGCCCAGATTCCAGATCAGGTCGACTGGAGAACCAAAGGACTCGTGACTCCTGTCAAGGATCAGGTAATTCTAACTATTTCGCAATTATTTTATCAGTGAATCTAATTCAGTTATTTAATAAATGTCCTTATTTAAGAACTTATGTTGTTATTTAATAATCATTGTTCACAAATGTGAGAAACATCTATTAAATAACAGATGGGTTTTTTTTGTTTATTTATCCTCGCTCATGATTGCTTATAATTTAAAGCTTTTCAAGCAATACTGAAACGGGGGGTTTTCCTAATGTGACCACAGAAATACGCAATATCAGTCTAATAATTTCACAATAATAATTTTTAAGGGAATTTTTAATTTCTATTTCACAATTTCACAATTGTTGTAACATCTGAAAAATAAGATTTTTCCAAAGTGGGATACATTTTCCTTTAAATGTACAAAGTTAGTGGAAACTTTGGAGTTTCATTTCAATACCAAATTTCATTTTAGTAAACAAAATTGTTTATCGACAAATAACGCCTTAATGATTATAGGTTATGTCAATGTGTTTAGTTAGAGTAAAAAAAAATAGAAATTATTTAATAATTTACAATAAAAAATAATTTTACATGTCAAATAATATAACAAAAAAATAAAAAGAGAATTACTTTTTTATAAATAAATAAGAACTGTATATTTTTTAAACCGACGAAGTCAATTCAAGTGACATCACATTCACCTTAATGGAGCATGTTGTTCAACATCACAACACACGTTAGAGTGCATTGTGTTTCTATTATCTTGAAAGATTCACATCGAATTTCCGAAATGAATTAGAGCAATCAACTTAAAATATATCACATAGAAATGGTTTGATTTTTGAAATAAATAAGATTTTTATGAATGTCTAAAACCTCTGGCAAAACAATTTTTAAAAGAAACTAATTTAAATACTGTTAAATTTAAGTTATATCTGTTTCCCTTTTCAGCAACAATGCGGTTCCTGCTGAGCCTTCTCCAACTGGCTCTTTGGAAGGTCAGTACAAAAAGAAAACTGGCAAACTAGTATCTCTCAGCGAACAGAATCTGGTTGACTGCTTTAGAAAAAAAGGTAAATTTCATACGCAATTTTTTAAATTAAATTGAGTAATTACAAGAACACAAATGGACGAAAAGAAGTTGTAAACAAAATTGAAAGTAGAAAGAAAGACTAAATTTACAATAAATGCTGACATTTTTTTTAAATAAATATATTTCTTGGTATTTTTACAACTGCGTTTCTCACAATACATTTAATAAGCTTATATATGGGTAGAATTATTACATGAAAAATGCGATTTATAGCTCAATTAATACTTTGCCAAACACCAAATAAATTTAATAGCAAAATAAAAGTATATTAGTGTTTACAGCACTTTTTTTTATTTTCTTAAACAAATGTAATTGTTGGAACATTTGTAAGTATAAAAGTGATTAAGAGACATAGGGGCAAGATATTTCCAATATGAAGAGAGAATTGAATATTTTTGACTGAAAATAGATGAGTGATTTAAGGTTTTATTGTTCTCATTTGCAATAACAGTTAAACAAACAAAATCACTAATATACCGATCAAGCATTCTTGTAAACTTGACAAATCGGCTCCTTATAAAGCAATACCGTTTTGATGTTCCTGAAAAGTGTGCACACTGCAATTTGCTTCATGCAACGAATCCATATTATAAATTGAGAGAGCATTCTTTCTTGGTTTCAAAAGATGTTATGTTTTACGATTATTCAATTTTAATAAAGATATTATATATTTTAAATATCAGGAAAAGGCTATGAATTCATTGCTTATTTATTATTTTTAAATAAATTTTTATTATATTTATTAATATAGCTTAAATATCCTTCTTTCCGTGTTTTCTTTTATGCATTCAAAGATTTCAATTTTCCCTCAGTAAATCTTCCTCTTACAAATATCATGTTAACTTCCTTATTTCTGTCTCTTAAAATTTTCATTGAAAAATGAATAAGAATACTTTAAATCTGGTTTACTTTAAACTATATTTTATATTTTTTCAATTAAAATATAGTTTTTTTAATTTATATATTGCTTGATAAATCATAATCATCATTTAAAAGAAACAAAATTAAAACAGAAATTTTTTAAAAAATGATATGAACCAAATGTTATTAAAACTTAATTGCTTTATACCAAGTAAATCAGTAGTATAATCAAAATTGTCTTTTACAATATGAAATTGAATCAGTGAACAGCAAAAAACTAAATCACTGGATTTTGAAAAAACGAAAAGAAAAATTAGAAACTGACATACACACTAATTAAAAATCATATCAATATATTTTTATTTATTTATTAATAACTGTCCTTTTTTATTACAAGATTTAAATTGTCTTTTTTACTGATTGCATTGATTTGTTAGAAAAAGTAAAATTAAATATACATTATATTGAAAATAGAAATTAACATATATTCTAATTAAAAATCATATCAATATATACCCATCTAGGCAGTTATGGATGTGCAGAGGGTTTGATGGACCAAGCTTTTCAATATATCAAAGACAACAAGGGTATTGACACAGACGAATCCTACCCATACACTGGTGCAGTAAGTATTTTTTTGAGAGTCTGTAAGCCTTTTCTTTACTTAATAATGCTTAAAGTTCATAAAAAAATAATAGAAATAATGAAACAAAATTGGATTTTTTTACAGAGAAATCGTTAAATATGCTGTTAAAGTAATCTTTGAAAATTAATTAATGAAGTCGATTTTATTTCCAATTGATATTTTTAAACAATTGTCTAAAATCACAGAAAAATATGTGTTAATCACTTTACCAAATAACAATCATCTATCAATCCAAAGTAAATTTTAAATATATTTATTTCTTATATACTTGATTTACAAGAAAAATATTTACAGGATGGATTCTGCCAGTTCAATAAATCTTCCATCGGAGCAATTGTCTCTGGATATGTCGATACTCCAAGCGGAGATGAAGAAGCACTAAAGCAAGCAGTTGCCACGATTGGACCCATTTCAGTTGCCATTGATGCTAGTCAGTACAGTTTCCAAACTTATCAGTAAGCAATTTAACATTGGTATCGAAAACTTTCCTTTTAAAAATATTTTAACATTTGAAATCGTACTAAATAAATCGAATGTTTTTTTAATAGTTTTTAATAATCCTGGCATTTGAATAATCACTGAGCAATTTTTAGTAATTCTAGAATTCGAAAAATGACTATTGGAGTTATTTTTAAAAATCCAAGAATATAAACAATTACTATAGGAGTAATTTTTAATATTCCGAGAATTTGAACAATAACTATTGGAGCAATTTTTAATAATCACTATTGATGTAGTTTTTATTTCGTCTAGATTTAAACAATCACTGTTGGAACAAATTTTAATAATTCAAGAATTTAAACAATCCCTAAGCATTTTTCATAGATTTGAAGGAAAATTGACAGATATTTTATGTATTAGTTGTTTTTCCAAAGTTTTGATTTAAACGATTTACGTTCATAGATATTCTAATAAATTTTATGAAATTTTAAATAAACTTTTTAACTTTAAACTTCAAAACTTAGTCATTATTATGTACTTTTATAAAATTGATTCTTTCTTCTATTTTCTGATTTGAGATATACGTCAAAATGCTCTTCATAAGCTTTGCCTTTGATTTTAAAAATTAGTCCTTTCTAGTAAAATTTGGAGTTTTAAATAATTAATGAATTATTTTTTCATGGTTTCTTCGATTTTTAAGATTTTTTAATGAAAATATTTTGCTCTGCAAAATAAAAATCATTGGTTTATTTCAATCATTTGATTATCGATTGCTATAGAGTTAAAAATCATTAAGATATTTTCCTTTTCATGCATTAATAGTTCTGCTATTACTAAACAGCAAAATATTTCTTAATGCTGTTTGAAATAGATAGAAAACAACTTGGATATCTAGCAATTGAAATGAAGACTATTAAAAAGCTTTTAATAATATAGAAACTTCTTTAGGATATCCATGGTATCTTTAATGTAAATCCATATTATCTTTTAATCACTTGACGGGTTTTTGTACCTTACAAAGGCGGCATCTACGATGAATCCGTATGCAGCTCAGAAGCCCTGGATCACGGAGTTCTAGAAGTTGGCTACAGTACAGAAGACCGAACTGATTACTGGCTGGTAAAAAACAGATAAAACTATTAATTAAATGATAAAATTAAAATAAATACTAAAAAACCACAGGATAAAATGAAATTTTCAAGTTGAATTTAAAATCTCCAAATGTTATACTTCAGAACTGTCGGTTTAGTTTAGTTACTCTAACGTCCCTTTGTAAAGCAGCACCAGGGATATTTTGGGACTGACCTCGTAATTTTAAGCATTAGTCTGATGATGAGGACCACACTTGAGTTGGCACCCTCCTTCTCTGCACCACAACAGAGGGAAGACGTTTAGTTCTGACTGATTTAACGTGCATCAGACATCCTAACACGACGATTTTTGGTGGGATCGGGTCTCGAATCTAAAACCCTACGGCTCACAAGCAGAGGTTTTGCCACCAGTCCACAGCAGCCAGTTATACTTCAGAAATAAAGAGAATTAAATATACATGTAGAAAATTGTACGAGTATTTCTTAATTGCTTCTTATTTTAAAAATGATACTAATATAAATATATTATTTAGTATTAATAAAATAATTCATATAAATAATTGTTTAATAGCATTTCTTCTTCCAAAAATGTTTTTAAGTCAAAAATTGAATGATTTTACCATCCTAACACTAAATTAACTACAAAGGAAAATGAAATTAACATTTAAATTACAAAACGCTCGTTAATGGTCAGATGGTAATATTTCTAAGGCATTTCGTATTAGAGTTGAAATTTTAGTGTTAATAAGAAAGAGCATCATTGAAAGAAATTATATTAGAATTTAAACCACCATACTCATCGCTAATGGGAGAGTGGTTTTTTTTAATACTTTTAATACGACCAACGTTGCAATAAGCTACAAAAGAAAAATAAGAGATAATAAATAAATTCTAAATAATTTTTTTTCACGTCCCTGTGTTGGACATTTATTTTCTACTGTTCCTATTATCTTTCGTATGAACATATAATTAACAAATAGTTCATTATAACAAATAATTAATTCTAATAAAAATAATAACATTATTATAAAAAAATTCTAAAAAATTCTTCTAAATTAATTTTTATTTTTATTTTCAGCTGGGGTACAAGCTGGGGCATAGGATAAGTCAAGATGTCTCGAAACAAGAACAACCAATGCGGTATCGCCACTGAAGCAAACCATTCACTCGTTTAAGAGACAATAAATTTCAAAAGTTTTTTTTAATATGTTAAAACAGCTTCATTGTAATACGTAAAGAAAGCATTGTGCATATTTTCTTAAGGATTATATTTTAGAAGTTTTGTAAATTTGATGAATGCTTTTAATAAAAATCCTATTAATGTGATGAGTTTTTTTACTAAATCTTAATTATTATAATTTACTAAATCTTAAACCCTTATTAACCATAATAAACCTTAATAACCAGTGAATTCAAACAGGATAAAAAAATTGATTTCGAATTCATTGTTTTCCTCATAAAGAAATGAACCTCGAATTGAATATACGAAATTAAACTTTGAACTATTCTGTATCGTTACGTTGTTCATAAGAAGTAATATTTTAAATAAGGATGGTTTTTTTTAATAATTATGTATTTAATATCCAAGTGCCATCTCTTACCAAACAATAGTAACTTCCTTTCAGCCTGCACCAGTTTATGTTAATAAACAATATACAATTTTACTTAATAAATTTTTAAATCATAGGATACACACAAATGCATGCACTTATTACAACCTTATACACTTCTCATTCTATCAGATGTGTCAGACTAAAAGGCTAGGACTCCTAAACAGTTTGGTGTTTAAAATATTGAAGATGAAACTCCGTTTCAAAGTCTGATGTATAATTAAGTACATCTTATATATATAGTTAATCATGAATATCTTACTAGGACATAAGCCTTGAAGACAGTCAATCATCACTTTGAGCATTTTAAAATATAAATTCTGTTTATTAAAATAATGGTGTACACAGATTAAAAAATATTGCCAGAATATTAAACAAAAAGAAAATTTATTTTCAATTTCGTCATACAGTGGCAAACAGGATTTAACATTACAACATTAGAAGTGATGTTTACATAATTTAAAAACTGGATTCAATAAATTAAAACTAGTAAAATATGTTATTTTAAATATGAATAAAGTCATACATTAAAAAAAAAATTGTGTACAAAAAGTAATATTTTGTTTTAATTATTGACAACTTTTCACTTTTTATTTATAATTCATTATTATAATATCTTGAGATTTTTCTCCTATACATTACGAGATGATGTTACAGGAATTGCCTAAGATTTAATTACATTGATTTATTAAAAATTAAATTCTTAAAATGTTATGTAAGAATATATAAAATTTCAAACATATAACATCAACAAAAAAATTCAAAATACCAGCTTTATAAACATTAAACACATTTAAAAAGATATTAAAAGCATTTATAGTTGTAAACCTTAAACATCCACAAAAGTCGAGGATAGTTTTTATAATCAAGTCGGAAACATATTTAAAGTAATTATAACGGTAATTTTATGTTGACTTGTCTTTAAAATCAAAACCTCATCTCTATGAATTAATGAAAAATAATTACTTTAAGTTATAATACTTTAAGTAACTTAACAATTTACTTCAAAAAATTATATTAAATAGTTGAAATTTTTAAGAATTAAATGCTTCAAAATCCGAAAATTTTCAGTAGCATTAATAAAAATTAAATACTTGCTTCGGCACTATTATTAATTGCATCCACTATAATTTTCTAAGAAATAAAAGAGCGATAATTTATTCTTGAAATTTTTTTAATTAAAATTAATTTAGCGATTATATTCCATTTTCGTCTGAAGCATATTGATCACCATGTTGATCGGGCATGATGATCAAATAATAATTTCTAAAAGTAAAAGGATTCTTGATTGACTGGCCGGCCGAACCAATCAATCATCCTCAAACTGAAAACTATAGAGGAATGCGAATTAATTCTCTTTATTTGATAGTTTTCTTATTTCTGAAATAATAGCCAAGAAGATTGATATGAAATGATATGCTTTAAATTTTTAATATTTTAGATTTTTTAATTTGAATAACGCGATTTTTGAATAGATGCAATTAATAAACATGTAGTCCGTAGAAAATTGACTTTGAAAATGAATTTTTTAAAATTATAGTGTATAATTAGCACATTTTTAAAAAAAATAACATTTACCTTTAAGGTAAATAAAACTAAGCATTCTAGCAAAAGTTTTTTTATGGCATAGCTTTTTAAGAGCAAGTACATTAAAAAGTATTTCATCAAAATGATTAATTCTGCTGCAACCATAGAAATGTACAGTCTCAAGGTATATTCTTGAAAAACAGTTTATCTATTTCAGGAACGGTACACCAGAATTACGAGGTTTTATTATATTAATTAAATATGATAAAGGATTATTGAAGTTCATTGAGTAACTATATTATACTATAGAGTGGCCAATCATAATTCATAATTTAGTAAATTCAATAGAAGAAATGAATAAAATTATCATAGAACAGTAGTAAAGCACGTTTATATGAGTTAAATGTCCATCGAAGGATTCAGATAATGATGCTAACTTTGTATTCAGAGGCAATGCAAATGAGCTCAGTTATTCACACAATATTAAACAAAAACATCTAAAACATTATCATTAAACAAAAACATCTAAAACATTATCATTAAACAAAACACACAGTTGCAAATTTTCGTTTTCTGCCGAATACGTGTTTAAAATAGCAATCATCCATTTAAAATCTTATTTATGAAAATATCAATTTACATTCAAGAAATTTTACACATAAAATTCAAGACAAAGTCTAAAGGTATAACATTTTTAACATTATATACTTCATGAATAAAATACAGTTTAACTTCATGAGGTAATTTTCCAAGATTTAGATTCATTAGTGAATCATTAAAGACAATTATTTGATACAAAATCATTCTAAGAAAATTATGATCGGATGTATTTTTGTTCATACTGATTTACCTTCTAAACAAATTTCTTTCTTAATTTAATCACAAAATTTTTCTTCACAAGATCTGCTTTAATTACATTAATCAAAACAAGCATATAAGAATTTTCAGATTTTATAAAAAAATATAAATAGAAAAAATATACGAAAAAATTCATCATACAAAATTTACTTAGTTCAGCAGTATTTACTGCAATGGATGTAGAATCCGTTGAAAACAATTTTCAAGTATTTACAACACTTCAAATCTTTGAAGAGTCATGTTTCTTTAACAATTTAAATTATAATCGCAATAAAACCATTCATTCAACAGCTATGCAAAAATTATGTTAGTTATTTTTCTTCTAGAATATCTCATCATTCACAAATTTAATCTACAAAAATTAAAAGAACTTTCACAATTAAGAGTTTGTTTTCTCTAGATTATGTGTTTAAAAAAGCAATAGTCCATTTAAAATATTAATGATGAAAATATAAATATACAAGGGACTTTTTCAGATAAAATTCAAATTAAATTGAATTCAATTCAATGACTTCAGCTGATTGAAAACCATTTACAAATACGTATATTAATGACCATTGTGGATTTAAAAGAATTTTACCTACTAGTAGCAGTAAACTGCATTCTGAGAATGCTATCAATTAAGACTCGAGCATTTTTAAAATCCTATTTCAGTGATCAAATGTGTCAATAAAATACAGAGTGCAGTAAAAACAAAGGAATACTCGAGCACTGACACTTTGGAAGATGATACAATGAATACGAATACAGCCACTCCATTTTTTAAGAATTAAATAACAATTACCATAATAAATTACACTTTCGTAAATGCAATTATCACTGCTATTTGCATTTGATCAATACGAGTCGTGTATTGTGGTTAAATTGCAGACAGCAAATCCCTTCGGCACTTGTGATGAATAATCTTTTCGCAAATACAACAATTATATTGATTTAACAAATGACTTAAAAGTTACACTTTGTATTTTATTATTCTGGAAATTAAAGTTCGGACAAAAACTAACAGAAATGTTGAGTTTTAAGATGGGATTACGCTGCTGCATTACCAATCAAAATTACTTATCAAAGGCAAAATTGATTTAAATTTTTTTCAGGCTCTACAGTATTTTAAACAATTTTTGCTGCTGATTAAGCAAAATTTGAGTAATAAATGTTATACTGAAATAGTTGATTACCGCTTTTAAAATTTCAAATAATCAAAACGAATACTGGTCAAAGCTGAAGAATTTGCATTTTCCTGTTATATTTATATCTTTAAAGGTTTTACAAATTACATGAAAATTGAACCACTTTGTATGGAATTTTGCAGTCAGAGAGGCTCAGTAATTAGTTTCCAATGAGGAAAAGTTAAGTATGGCTTTCTTGTGCGAAGAGAAAAAGGAAATTTGATGTATTTAAATTTGTGTTTTCTGAAATTAATATATGAATTTGATCCATATCAATTAAATAAGTTTTTGATATATTGTTAGAAGTCTTAATTTATCAGATTTTTGTCCATATAGAAGAGATTTCACATTTTCAGATAACGAGTAAATTTCGTTTCGAGACAACGAAAAAATTTCTTACTCACAGTCCATATGATGCAAAAGTTCTGTCAGTCAAAAGAGGTCTCTGATGACCATATCTAATTTTCTTTGCAGGACCTGAAAGTCTAAAAAATACTTGTTGAGGACTTGAAATGGTAAATCTTCTTGATAATGGTAAAAATTTCACAAACGCATTTCTTCAGCATAAACCATGTTATATCAAGTAAGATCTGAAAAAAAAAAGACATTTGGATTTAGAGATATAAATTCAATCGTTCAACAATATTTACAATTCTGCTCAACAGTTTTTCTGTAAATGACAGATTTGTCTGACAACATAATATTTGAAAAGCATTGATGATACAAGTGATGTAATGATAAATCTTACCTTAAAGTTCTCGGTTATTTTCTGCAATTAAGAAGTCTCAAAATGCTGTATGAAATAATAGACTCCCTTTGAATCTTTTGAATGGAAGAAATTGCATCTAAAAGGAAATAATTGGCGTAATCAGTAAAAATATGTAACAAAGATTAAAACAAAAATCATCACTTAAAATCTTATTGAGGGAAATATCCATATATAAACAAGATTTTCCAGATAAAATTCAAAATGAGTTATGATTTCAATTAATTGAAAAGTTTTTAGAAGTATAATCATTAGTCATTGTGGATTTAAAAGAATCAATAACAGCAATTAATAGCAGCAATAAAACTGCATTTTGTGAATGCTATCAATTATTTAAATAATTTTTAATGTTATTTCAATGATCGAATGTGGCAGTAAAGAAACGTAGAACTCGATAAAAGCAAGGGAGTACTTTCAGGAGATCAGACAATGAATGGAGACATTTCATTTTTCATTACCGTAATTAAACTTTGTAAACAGCTATTGATATTTGATCAATAGGAGGCATGCACTATGGTTAAATTCGATAAACAGCAAATCATTCAGCACGTGATAGTCTTTTTGAAAATACAATTATTTTATCTAAAAATGGCTTAAAAATTAAATTGTTATTACTGCGGAAATTTAAGTTCAGCCGAAAACTTACAGAAACGTTGAATTTTAAGATGGGATTTGAAACTACTAGTTTATTACTAATCATTGTTACTTTATAAAGACAAAATTGCATAATCAGCTTTTTCAAATCAAAATATTTTAACCAAATTTTGTGGTCGCTTCCAATAAATTTTTGATCAATATTAGAATGAAATATTAAATTATTATTGCTTTTTGAATTTCTAATAATCAAAGGACATACTAGCTAAGAATGAAGAGCTTAAAATATTTGTTATATGTCGATCTTTGAAGGTTTTATGATATATATTTTTTAAATTTATGTATATTTTGTTATGTGTATTTTCTATGGAGTTTTGTTAAAATTCAAGGAAAGTGAACTATTAATCTTCAATGAAGCCAAAACCAAGAATGACTATTCTGTATTCAGAATTCAAGAAAAAAACATTAAGGCATTTAACATTAGTGGCATTGCAAATTAATATGTCAAGGAAAGATTAGCGGACTTATGTTGCCATCAAAATCTTTTTGTCCATATAAAAAAATACCCTGAATAAATTGAATGACAATGAATAATTATTTTTATTTACTAACACTTGTTCTATCTGTTAATAGAGATCTCGAATTCACCTCTAATTTTCTTTGCAAGATCTGGAATTCCGAGAAACACCAGATAAACACGAATTCTCCTCATAAAAATTCAGTAATAGTTTCTCGAATACTTTTCAGCATAAACTATGTCGTATCATTGAATAAGATCTGAAAGAAAGATTTTCATAAGTATAAGTACAAATATGAATTCTTTCCTTTACCACTATTAACAGTGCTGTTCGGCAATCTTAAGAAAATGCTGGATTTATTTAGCAAAAGAATAGTTGAAATTTCGTCATACAGGAAACGAGCAATAGATGGAGAAACCTTACCATAAAGTTTACTTGGTACTCCTTTGCTGGAATTGAAATCGTTTACTTGGAAGTTTTAAACTAATAATCTAGTAACTTTCAGAAGTTCCATCGAATCTTTTGATGACTTTGAATGAAACCAATATTTCACCTAAAAGAAAATAATTGGTATAACCAGCTAAAAATTAAGATAATAAAATTAACTTATAAAATAATCAAAGTCAAAGGATTATCGTATCCAAATTAAATCTTTACAATTATTCTTACAACTTATCTGAATTACTAATTATACTTACCTAGTTTATGAAGGGTGAGAACTTTGATGTCAAACATCAAAAAACATTCCTTCATCTTTAAAAATTGATATCGATAGAAGACAAGTCAAGAACTGGGAACGTAGACATTCAACTGATATCAGGCAGAACTGGAATCGAGTCATTTAGTTAAAAAAAATATTTCGGTAATGCGAAAATCATTTTGATAATGATTGGCAGCAACAGCAGACGAAGCATTGATAGTGAGTCTTTAAGATAACGGGGAAAGTTAAGAAGGAAAAAATTTCGGCATAAATTTCTTTTCTTTCTTGTCTATATAAATATTTTAGATTTCTAATGAATTATACTTTCAAACAAGAAATTTCTTAAGTTCATGAATTCTTTTAAAATTCAAGAGAAGTAGAGTATTATAAATAGTTTAAAATTAAATGCAAAGTAAGCAATTTTCAAAAAAATAAAGCCAATTCTTTCCAAATTTGCTGGCATTTGAAGCAACATCTTCAATGTTTTAAGAAGCTAGGAACCACGTGAATGTTTCCATGGCATTTTTCAATGCTTTTAGAATTTCATACAACTTATGAAGTTTTTTAAAAAAATCATTGCAATTCCAGTTTGGTGCATCAGGTATTCGAAATTTGACCTTGGTTTTTTTTCCATTCCAGAAATTCGTTATTCAGATTTTGATATTCCTCTTGATTTCTTAAACAATTCTTATCTTCATTTCATTTTTATTTTATTAAACGTATGACAATGACTTCATAATATTTCGATTCAGTTAGATCTTTCAGTAGTTGAGAAGCTGGAAAAATATTTTAGCACTTTAAAAATCCTCAAAGTTGGAATTCCGTCAAGTTCAAGACAACTTTTCAATAGTGCCAACAGGTTAATTTCTTTAATTCAGCGTCCGCAGATTTTTTTATTTGCGGCACATAGGCTATTTTTTTAGATATACTGCGCCAAACTACTGGCTGTAAAATCAGTTTTCTGAAAAAGCTATAATTATTATCCAATGACACACACTTGGGAAGTAAACCGTCACTGCTAATCAAAATAATAGATATCTACCGATTATGTACCAGTAGTGTGCGTAAAAAAAAATAACTCCTTGGTTTTCGTACCCCAGAAGCTTATCAAATTTAATATTTTGTTTGTATTTTTTTCAGCAATAAGTCCATCATATAGCCCTTTATTATTCAAATTGAACCACATTAAGTCAGGTCCACATGATTTCGGAATCTTCGGCCAATTTTAATGACGTTTTGGGAAATTACTATTAAGACTATCACAACAAATGACTCAAATTCATGAAAAGGAACCGAGTAGTAACTACAAAGATCGATAGAATTTCGCCAATTTCTCAGATAAAAGGATGTCCAGAAATGCTTACTATACAATAAGAGAAAAATTGTTCACTTTTAACATCTAGCTGGAATGGTGGATTTAAAGGTATTTACTCAGGATATAATGAAGCATCAGGAAAAATTTTGACAATTGTTTCTGTCATTTGATTAACTTTCGATAGTAATTTATTAATGAATTCATTTTATTCATTCCAGGAATACATTCATTCGGATTTATATTAAATATTTCGATTAACCTCAATAAGACATTGAGAAAGATTTCTTAAGCTTTTTAAAGCTTTATTAAAAATATTCGAGATTTTCTTTGATTTTGAGTGTTTAGTTGAATTAAAGGAAATTCATATTTTAAACAAGTCTCGTCAGGTAACTTTTAATGGCCGAAACATGATTCATAGGAAAGGGAGGGAACAGACGATTTATAAATATTTCTGAATATATGAAGTACGGGAAACGATCCTTAGAATATGTTCAGAAACTTCGACATCATTTTCTTTATTAAAACAATTGTTGCTTGATGATATATAAAAAGTATTCCTTTCATGATTAAATATTAACTGATGTATCAAAGTAAATTTTTTTGTAGATTGCAGCACGTTTCACGTAAGGAGAAATGATTAACATAAGAATTTGAAAGGACGAATCCTATTTTTTTTAAATTTTGATTAGGAGGATTAAAATTCAGAATATTTAAAAAACAGTGAATTGTAAGGAGAAGACTTTAAATCATTTAAATAAATAATGTATGTAAAATATTTTAAAATAAATATGAAGTGACCTATTAAAGACAAATCTAAATAGTTTGAGTTTTAGCCATTCTGAATTCAACTGCAGCATAGTTTATCTTTAAGATGTCAGTTTTCCAAATTTTCACTTTTCCGTAATGAACGAATGCTTTATTAAGAGTCGAAACTCAAAATTCTTAGAATTTTACCAGCTATTCTATGGAGCAATATCTTGAGATTCAAAAAATAAAAATTTAATCTAGAAGGGTAAATCTGAAGAAATTATTGGATGGTAAAAGGAAATCGGATTTTGCATAAGATAATATCAACATTTTAAGAATTATAATTACATTTTTTACGAATTAAACTACATAAATACTAGAATTTTGATATCAATATTTTTTCAATGAATTATCAAATATAGATTATTTTTCGAAAGAATTAAACTTATCACAAACATTATAAATTATTCTCAATTACTCGCATCATAATTCAAAATGTAAAGCGATGCTCTCTTATTGTCTTAGTACTTAGCGAAATTTCTTAATAGTCGACTCCGATACTTTTTTCATAGGGGTAGGGAATGATTTAAACTACCTTTAAATTTAAATTTGATTGTTTAGAATAAAATTTTTATTAATTTTGCTTTATATCTCAATAAAATATGACGGATCAAAATTACCAGTTCCAGGAAATGGGAAACTTCTAATCTACAAATTTTGATAAAACATACTCCAAAAATTAAAAATACTTAAAAAAATATTTGATTTTGTAATGTTAGACCCTTTTCAGATACTAAGAATGACACCCGTTTTGTCCCTCTATTTTCTAAATATCAAAAAACTGATTTATAAAACTTAGATAAAAATTCACCTTCTGGTAAGGAGTATATTGTCTCCTTACCAGAAGGTGATTTTGTAGAATACCATCGTTTAAGATTGAAAAATCTGTAGACATGTGCTCACAATTGCAAATACATGCATGCCGCAAAGAAAAATTCAACGGATAAAGCATAGCACAAGTAAGAGTATCGTGAAAATGGGGAAATATTTAAGTTAACTGAAAATAGTAAGCAGTTTTTTTTTCCTGAAAATCTAAACAGTTATTACTGCTAACAAAGTTTAAATTAAACCATTCTCTGAAACTGTCTTCCCACAACTTTTTCATTACTTACCATAAAAAGCTTACCAGTGCTTAATTTTTACTCCTCATATCACGCATATCTAATACAACATTTCTCACTACTCAAAGAGAAAGAGCATTTCTCAACTAAATTCTCAACACCCATTGCAAAATTTTTCTCCCGATTGTAATTTCTATCAGGTTTTTGACATTTAATGAATAATCAATTTCCTCATTATTTACTGCCCTCATTCACAGAACTCAAAATTATGTAGGTTGTCACTCACCACCCCCTCATTACCCGCACCGAGACCACATGCAAGACA
>JAPMOQ010023033.1:0-14011 GCA_026543055.1 Argiope trifasciata
AAAAAAAAAAAAAAAAAAAAAAAAAAAACGAAATGACTTTCCGAACAACCCAATATATTTTTTATTAGAAGTAATATTTATGATTTGTCATATAGTTTGGTTTAATGTTATTCTTAAAAAAAATGTATTCTTTAAATAAGAGTAAGGTACTTATATACATTTTCTAATAAAATATACTAAATAATAATACATTTTTAATAGACCTGCTTCCAGTTTTTCACAATTCCACGTCTCATAAAAACAAGGGTTTGAGTTGCATATTGTGGTTTTTTCTGAAAATCATTCCTTATGCTTGTAAAACCATCTACTACATCTACATCTGCTGCATATGTCATCCTTGTTTAATTGCCATTTCATCTATCAAAAGAATGCACAACCTTTCTACTTCTCTCAGATGGTTCGATTTCTTTTTTAAACAGTTTACTAAATTAGGACAAAAATCTGAAGTTCTTGCAGCATTATAAGTATATCTGATATAATTAACATAATATTAATGAAAGAAATTATTACTTATCTGAGTAATGATACCGCAACATTATTCACTCTACATTAATTATGAGTAGTGAAATTTTAATTAATGAAATGTGCTCACATAATTTTAAAACATGGAAAACTTATGATTTATTTAATTAAATTCAAATACATGTTAGTTTTATACATAATAATCTTATTCAAAGTTTCATATAATAATTTGCCTTAAATTTAACCAAAAAATATCAATAAGATTTTACAATTTAAGATTAATAGTAATTTTTTACAATTTTAAATAATGTCTGTTAGAAAGTTAGAATTACTGCAATCACAAAAAACAATTGCCATATAAATTTTTGATTTTTTTAAAAAAATATTTAGCTATACAAAATTGCTTTTTTTGTGAAGGTGAAATATTTCCTAAGAATTTTGTATGCACTTGGACTATGGAGATATATTTGAAGAGCAAATGTTTTTTTCCTCTTGCTGACCAATGTCTGCCTCGTGAGCTCTACACGCATTCTTAGTTCAGATGTTACAAATTCGTACAAATGTGGTTTGTTGGATAGTTTTGCTTTCAACTGACCCAAGAAACGAGAAGAGGAACATTCTTCATACAGTCTTTTTTTTAGTTTTAAAACATTTGATAGTAAGCTTTTAATTTTCCTTGTTTTTGGAGTGACTTGCAGATGCTCAGGTGTGTTAACTGCAGGAGATACCAGATTTGTAGAACATGGATGTGTAGTGTGATGATTCAGCTTCTCCCCGGCCTGACCATTGTGGTCAAAAACTGCCCTTTCCAGACCGGTCTCCTCAATGGCGACGTTTTCTGGCAGTGGCATTGTTTACTAGGGGAGAACCCTCCTTCTAAGAACGGACATCTGGCCCTTTAGAGTGAGTCCAGATAAAGAACCACCAGTGTACTAATTGTGTCTGCGAGACAGATGTGTATCCAGCATTGTGGACCACGGACATTCCTGCGGTCAACTGTAGACCAGTGAATTTTTTGCTGAACGACGATTGGTAAATCGGCAGCCCAAATGCTCCAATGTGGATGAGAGATGGAGTTGGAAGAAGAGAGATAAGGCGAGGTTTTTGGAGAAAGAAAAGAGAAGAGACGAGGATTTTTTTTTTGGTGAAGAGGTCGAGAGGAGAGATCGGTGAAAGCCGAGCGTTCGAGAGAAGATCCACCAGAGGAATTCGGTGGATTTCTGGCCCCGGTACCAGCGTCAGACTTTGACGATCGGTTAGCTGTTCCCTTTAGTTTCTCTGAAATATTTCGAGGAACTATTCTTGAGGTGTTCCAAATGTAAATTTTCATTTAATCTAAATGATAAATAGTATTTTTTCTGTAAATTAAAGCTGTAAATAAAGTGATTTGATTAAAAGGCTACCCTTTATTTCATCGGACAAGATCGAGACGTTACAGTAGGGTCAGTAATTGTAGATGATGGACTGTGGGCTGTAGATAAATGTAAAGTTTGAGAAGAAAAATTGTCATCAAATGTAGAAGGCAAATCTTCAACATGAGGGCAAGTAAATTTTGTTAGTCTGCACCTTAAGGTACTAGTGAAACAAGTATCAGAAAAATGTTTATCGCAGACATTAGCATTCCTCAAGACATACTATAAATTCTCAGGTGCCACATCCCACTTTAACGCTGAAAACCATTTACTATATCTAGAAAATATTGTTATCTATTACAAGATTGATACAAGCACATAGAAAATTATTAAACATTCCAAATCAGAGCTCTCACTAGCAAAATTACATTAGAAGATATGAAACATTCATCCTTCACATCGTATTTAAAGCAATAAGTCCATTAAAACAAGTTCAAAAAATTAGGAATCAATGAAATATAACTAGAAATATTATTTTATTGGAATAAATTCACGAAATATGACAGTATTAAATAACAGAAATAGAAAATTCACGTGTTCTATAAATAAGTTAATTCGAATTCGTTCAAATTTATTTCAATATTTAATTAAAAAAATATTAAACATACTTGCTCTCATCCGCAGGAAACTTGAATAATATCAATCCAGATGTTTCATTCTGGCTTCTACAACAAACACAACATTTTAATTTACTCACAGAGAATTTTCTCTATGTTTCATCAGGAGTCACACAAGATCCATCGTTTTCATCCATTCTAAATATATACAAGAAACAACAAGGAAGAGAAAAATAAAAAAGAGAAAATGCACAAAACAAAAGAACTGCAAGCACAATTATTGTTTCAAATGAAAAAAAAAATGAATAAAAAATAATCCAAGATTTCAGCAACACGCTCAAAAGAGCCACCAAGCTCAAAAACGGCTTCGAATTTCAGTTTCGTTTTGAAAATTCACGGTATTTGTTTAGTTCCTGTGCCATGGCATCAACAGAGGTGGCGCAACAATCGTTTATAAAACTTCGGAGTGAGACCACTGCATCCTGAAAGTTACGAAGATGACCACGGCATTTTATCGACCGCTAGGCCTCATCTTATTCACCATCTTCGGGGATAAGCCCCTGCCGAGGCTAAGCGCCCCGTCTAATCCAACTCAGAAAAAGAAGAATCATTCGAGTTAGGGATATCTAGCCGCCGTAATGAACGGTGGTGTCTCGTAGGAAGAAGGAACGAAGCGCATTCGTGCTGAGGCTAATGCAAAGGAAGAGGACAGTGATGTCCGATGCCACTGCAATCAAAAAATAGTTATCGATCAGCAAATAGAGTTTTACTCTAAGCAAAGTGAAGGGTTAGAAGACGCCATTCGCTATTACAACAAGATGGGGTTCGACACAAGCCACCCTGACTACACCACAGCGATGATGAACCATGAGAGACTCCTAGCAAAGATCGGAGCACTCAATGGTGAGCTTTCTAATATCCCTGATTGTAGTGACTGTACGGCAAAAGGCAACTCTCTAAACGAAAATCAATTTACTCTCTCCCCTAAGCGGAAATCCGCCAGACACCCCGAAACTAAAACTGATAAAAATCAATTACCGGAAATTTCTAACAAATTCACCCCCCTAGAAAACTTGAATACTCAAAACGAAGAAGCTGTGATACCACCTAGGTGACAACCCCCAATAATGCTTAAATTTTCGCCAGAATACCCTGAAATTCTTTCTCGATTCCGTAGAGCATGCGGACCAACTGAAAACAGATTAGCCAACGGATACGTTAAAATCTTCCCTAAAAATGCAGAACACCATAGGAAAATTACAAATTTTTGCAAAACGCAAGGATATGATTTTTTCATCATCAAACCACGTGACGAGAGGTCGCTTAAAGTAGTCATTAAAGGGCTCCCCCATGAGCACGGTACCGAACAATTAAAACTCTCCTTAATAGATGACTACGCATTGGCAGTCATAAAAGTTACGCAACTCACTCAATTAAGAACAAAAAAGCTATTGCCATTCTTTTTAATCGAACTGAAGAGAAACAGCGACTCAGAAAAAAATCTACAATCTTGATCCTATTCATTACCTGAAGGTAACCGTCGAACCCTTCCGTGGAAGGAAAACAATACATCAATGCTACAAATGTCATCTGTTTCACCATACTGCAGATTGCTGCGAAATGAAGCCTAGGTGCTTAAAATGCAATAAGGAGCACTTAACAAATCAATGCACTATCAAGGAAAAAATTCCTGAACCTGTATGCATTAATTGTAAAAAAGTAGGACACGTAGCTTCATACAGAGGATGCGAAGCCTTCCCTAAACTCCAATCCAATAACGCAATCAAAGATAAATATTATAATGCTAATAGAACTAGTTTCCATACTGAGAAGGCAAAAATAAATAAAAACAAAACTTTCGCAGAACTTTTTCACGGCAACAAGCCCCAACAGATGGAGCCACGATTAAATGTAAACAAAGGCATGGCCCTTAACCAAGATAGTGATATCATGGATTACAACGTACTAAATGAAATAGCAGATGCTACCCGAGAATTTAAAAAGCCAATACAAGAATATCCTAATCTATTTATAGCACTTAGTGCACTTAAAAACGCCAAAACACTTGGAGATAAAATGCAGCTACTTATCATGGCCTTTGATAGTACTGAAAATAACCTAAACGGATAATTCACGCTTAATAGTCTCAGCATTATATAGTGGAACGCAAATGGGATCAAGAACAAAATTAATGAGTTCAGACTGTTTGTAAATAAGTACAATCCCGACGTAATCTTATTGCAAGAAACTCATCTGAGACCACAAAAGAAAATTTTCCTGGCTAATTACACTTCTTATTATAGCTATAGAGAAATAACTAATCTCAATCAAACCGCTGCAGGTGGCACCGCAATATTGATTAAAAATAATATCCCACACTATGAATTGATACCCCCCACTCTACAGCATGTTGAAGCGAATGTGATAGTTATTAACTTTAAAGACATGGACCCCATTACTCTAACGTCTATATATATCCCACCTAGTTCTGATTCCTCTTTATTCACATTTGATATTGAAAACCTGATCCAAATTAGCCCAAATCAAATCATTGCTGGAGATTATAATACTCACCATACTAGCTGGGGTTGCCAGTATGATTCCACTAGAGGAAACTCTCTTTATCATTTTTGTAATAGAGCGGGCATTGATATTCTTGCACCCAACTCTCCCACTAGATTCGGCCAAAATTTTGCAAGTGTCAAAGAATTCACGTATCCATTTGAAATCCATTCTATCCCTGAGCTCAGCTCAGACCACAGCCCAGTACTGATTAATTTCTTTATCAAATACACTCTACCAGATATTAAAAATCCATTGGAATTTATTTAAAAGTAACCCAGCCAAATACAATACTTTATAAATATTGACTCCGAGGAACGAAGAAGCTGTTTTAGAACTAGAAAAATTAATCACCCAAAACAAGATCACCGCCCCATTTCCTCAGATAAACCTTGCTTCGACCCCCAATTAAAACACTTTTATAAGGAGCGTAATTATGCAAGAAAGATGTTCCAGCAGACTAGAGACCCAACCTTCAAGAATATAGCAAATAAGTTAAATAAGAAAATTGCCAAACTCAACACTAAAATCGAACAGCAAAACTTTATTGATAAAATTGTAAATTCCCACGTTGAAGACAACACGATATGGGAACTTGTCAGGCCATTCAAGAAAAAATTTAAAAATATTCCATCACTCAGAGGTACTTATACACTAGCACAAACAGATGAGGAAAAATCTGAATGCTTGGCTAATAGCCTAAAAGAGCAGTTTCAAAATAATGATATTATGGACGAGGTCACAGAAATCATGGTCAATAGCGTTGTCTCTAATTTTAAATTTAATGGAAATACCTTAAAAGAAATTAAAGAACCTCCCTTACCTAACGAAATTAAACTTGTAATTAAAAAACTTAAAAATAATAAATCCCCAGGTATTGATGGAATTAATAACAAAATACTTAAAAATCTTCCTGACAATATCATTTTTGAATTCACCATTCTTATATATAAAATCTTTACCTACGGTTACTTCTCCAAAAGATGGAAAACCGCCAACATTGTACTTATTCCTAAACCCGGTAAAGACCCAACCATCCCTTCCAACTACAGACCCATATCTCTACTCCCATCAATAAGCAAAATCACGGAGCACGTAATAGTTAACAGACTTAACAAATTTCTTGATGAAAACAATATTTTAATCCCAGAACAATTTGGCTTTCGAAAGCAACTAACCAACAACTAATTTAGAAAGCACCAACTCTATCGAGTCATTGAATACATTGAGGAAGCCCGTCGAAATAAACAAAAAGGAGCGGCTGTGCTTCCAGACATCCAAAAAGCGTTCGATAGAGTTCGGCAATACGGCCTACTGATAAACTAATTCGTTACAATGTTCCTAACTATCTTATCCAAATTATTAAATCTTATCACTTTGACAGAAAATTTAAATTTCGCGTTAAAAATGTTTACTCCTCCGAAAAAAGTGTCTATGCAGGTGTGCCGTAAGGCTCCAAAATTGGCCCAATATTATTTTCTATTTTTATTAACGACATTCCTAAACAGTTCAATACCATGTAAAGTATATTTTCTGATGATACTGCCGTTATTGCAAAAAATAAAAATCCTAACTACGTTCGGCTTGCACTTAATAGACGCCTTAAGAAACTTGAAGGTTGGTTCATAAAATGGAAAATCACGGTTAACTTAAAGAAAACTGAAGCAATAATCTTTCATAACTCCAATAATATTAACTTGTACCCCCCCATTAAATTTAATGATAAAATTATCCCGTGGTCTCAGAGTTGTAAATACGTAATATTAGATAAAAGAATGACATGGAAACCCCATTTCTTATATATTAAAAACAAGTTCCGAGATCTAGTACGAAAATTTTACCCCCTCATATCAAGGAACTCTAAAATGACGAGGGAAAACAAGTTACTTATTTACACAGCCTACTTGCGTCCAATATTAACCTATGCCTGCCCAGTATGGGGGTACGCTGCAAAGAGCAACTTCAAACTTATTGAACAACAACAAAACCAGATCATAAAAATAATTTGCAAAGCACCCAGTTATTTCTCTAACACAGAAATTTACAAAGCAATTGAGTACCCCCCTTAAAAAGTTCATTCAGAAACTCTCAACTAACTTCTTTAACAATCTTAATAATATTAAGAACGAAGCAATTAAAGCCATCCCCATTTATAACTCTAATCCTAAAATTAAACGACCCAGGAATGTTCTCCTCTAACTTCTATTAACTAAACTACTCCTAATTGTCACCTAATTATTTAATTGATAACTAAATAGCTACTGACACAACTCTTAACGCCCCGCAAAAAGGAAAATATCGCTAAGTCCCATGTTTCTTTAGGCAGCATACCCCCGCACCTACCCATCACTCAACAACCAATAGCAATTCGACTCCCAATCTAACATCCAATAGCAAAGCTAGCTTCACCACACTTTTTCTACCTTTCGGTGAAACCCAACAGCTCATATTAAAATACTAAAAGCCATAGTTGTACAGTCACTATCAAGAAGGGGATAGTCCTACTCCAAGGACGGGGGCCCCGACAAGCATGCCATCGCAGTCGCAGTCGCAGAAAAAGAAGAATAGCGCCTATTTCAGATGCAGGAGTTTCATCCGGCAAAAATGCTGATTGGCTGCTGATCTGACGTCACTTGAAGCTCGACAACCTCAGAAGGTTGGTGAGCAATTCATATTGGCTTAGAAAAAGGGTAGTTATTAGCCATTTCGTTTTTTGTCTTCGATCTTGGTAACGTGAAATGGAGTACACGTGCAAATTATGCAACGCGCATTTTAAAAAAAAGAGTATTTAAATAAACATTTGTCTCGCGTTCATAAGCAACCGTCAAAATCGTCTGCTGAAGAAAACCCAAAAACTTTTTGTGCAATTATTGCGAAAAGAAATATTCGTTAAAAAGCACGTTGTCCAAGCACTTATTTACTATTCATAAAATCCGCAATGAAAATAACTTTCCAGTTCAGTGCCAAGAACAAAATTGCACTGAAAGATTTAAAAATATTTCCCAATTTTGGATACCTTCGCGCTAAAATTACTATTTGGAAAATTTTGGAAAAAGCCAAGAATTAGAATTTAAGGATAGGTCATGGATGTACAAAAAAATTTCTTCTCTTATTTGTAATGAAAATTATCGTTCTGTCTTTCTACTAAATATATTCTTTATGCTTTTGAAATATATAGTATTTACTAAGATTGTTCAAGATTCTAGTATGGTATTTAAGTAATATTGTCATTTAGAATTCTACAAGTGGCTCGCAGGTGAGGAAAAAGAGGACAAATATGAAATATGTGATTTTATTCGCAAAAAATAGCTTCTCATTTAAATCAACAATGTGCAGTTGCAACCATAGTGGCATATGCCAAAGCACAGTTGAAGAGAGAAAACGGAAATTAAAGTAACACAAGGAACAAGAAAATTGGGTTTTCATTGCACATCATCTATACTTTTGAAAGATTATGGCAGTCGTTTAATGGCAACATATTTTACAGATTATTATAAGCATGAAGCTCTTTTGTGTCACATACCAATACCTAAATGTGAAAGGGAAGTTATTGCAGGTATTTATTGTTTATTTTTTTGAAAATTTCATTGCATGATATTAACTGTTGAAAATTATCAATTTTCTACTAAATACACTTATTATACTTTTTAAATATCCAGATTTTTCCAATATTTTTTAAAGATTTTATTTAGATCTATTCAAATTCTCCAAGACTATAGTGCGAAAATAATATTGTCATTTAAAATTTTACAGTGGCTGGTTCCAATGGCTAAAAGCTCTAGTTCATTTATAAAATAAGAGTATGTTTTGTGCCGTGAAGAATTTTTGTAGCTTAAATAATCTTAAAAACCTATCTTAATTCCCTTAATTGTCACGGATTTACTGAAATGAAAATATTTATACTGCTAAAATGTTTTAAAAGATGGAAAGATAATGTAAAGTGTTACAGATGGGAGGAAAGTAAACTCTTTGCTAGTATCGATCTCATAGTTAATGTTTCATTTAGAAATTATTTTATAAATTTTTTTATATATAGATATTTATATATATATACCAGCTGATACCCACTAGCTGCTTTGTCTGGTATGCACGCAGAAATAAATATTTAATATATCGGGTATTCAGAGCATGTTAAATTGGTTAGTCTTATGGGAATTTAAATAATATAGAAGTGAATTAATATAAAGTTTAATCGTATATTCAGATATGTGGTCCATTGAAATATGTTTTATAAAAATTCAGTGCACATTTTATTATTAAACCTAATGATTTAAAAAATCATATTAATTATGGTATAATTATTAGAGTAAGGAAAATTTAAAGAGAAAAAAGCATTTTTCTCATACAAAAAGCAAAATTAAAAAAATAGAATTATGTCTTCAAACATATGAATTTTATTCCTTCTGACTTATTTGAAATTACCTCAATTTTTTAAAAGCTGTTTTTAGAAACCTAACCTGAGACCTTAGTTCCTAATTTGAAATGTCCTTTTTATAGAGAAAATCATGAATGGAGTTCAAGAAAAAAGAATTTTGGAAATGTCAGAAACTCGATGGATAACACTCTTGAAAGAAAGCATCTAATGAATAAAAAAGATATTAAAAATATTAAAAAACAGTTCGGACTATCACTTCAAAGCGAAGGATCAGTACTACAAGATGACGAAAGTAGTGTCTGTGCTTGGGTTGAGCGCATGAAAACAGAAAGTTATAACCCTGCTCTGTTTTTTAAACGGCAAGATGCCGAACATGATTGAATAAGCAAGAAAGATTTTATGCTAATTATTATGAATGAGTTTCAAAAAAATATGTTAATTAAGTTTGGGGAGGGATAGAATTTGTGTCGACTCGATTCATGGGGTTTCGGGGTACGATTTCGAATTAGTCACTATCCTCGTAATAGATGAATATGAAGAAGGAGTGCCAGTCGCCTTTTGCATCACATCAACAGTTGACACAAAAACCTTAACTCACTTTTTCCAATGTATTAAGTCAGCTATATCTAGAAATATCAAAACGGAAATTCTCACGAGAGACGATGCTACAATGTTCAAAAATGCATCTTTGGTTCTTGCCAAAAACATTTACAATGTGCTTGGCATATTGACAAAACTTGGAAAAAGCATATTAAATTCTTAAAGAAATTCAAATTGATGTCTATAAAACATTAAAAACCTTACTTTTCGAATTGTATATTAATAAATTTAAATTAATGTGAAATAATTTTTGTGAAATGCTGAAGGGGGACAGTAATACAAAGGATTTTTACGAATATTTTAAAACTTTTTATCTAAACAGAATTGAGATGTGGGCTTATTGCTTCAGAAAAAATGCTAAAATAAACACTAATATGCATATAGAAAAGTGCCACAGATTATTAAAACATATTTACTTAGATGGTAAAAAAACTAAAAGAGTTGACAAAATTATTTCGGAATTCATGAAACTTGCAAACGATAAAAACTTTGAACACGTTATTAAAGCTTTAAAATGCAAAATAACAAAACGGGCCACAGAGAATTTTAAGAGGCATAAATTAGGTAAAGAGCTTAGAGCCAAAATTAACGAAATTAAGAATAATGAATGGGAACTCTTTACTTCTGGAAAAAAAAAATACACCATAACTAAGGTTCATGCTTGTGATAATGAGTGCATTATATCTTGTAGAAGCTGCATGTTGTGCTCTCGTAGCTACTCTTGCACATGTCATGATAATGCTATTCTAAATTATGTGTGTAAACACATTCATCACTTGTCAATTTTCTTAAACAATGAACATAAATTTACTGGTCCCTTGAGTAATAATGTAAATGTGTTGACTAAACCTAATCTAATTTTAAAAAATTTAAATAAAAAAATTAATAATTCATTTGAAAGAATGAAAGTAAGACTGAAATCTTTAAATGCAAAAGCAGAACTTATTAAAAATGTAACAGATAATGCATGTATACAAATAAATCATCATATATATGCAATTGAGCATTTGTTGCAGTTCAATTACATTACTACCGAGCATAAAGAAACTAAATTGGAACCTTTGAATATAAAAAAAATATACCCCAAAAACGCTTTCATTCTATAAAAAGGAAGAATTTAGCAAAAAAAGTGAAGCTATCATACCCTGCCTCTGTGGAAACTGTATTAAAAAAGTCTATTCTTTTAAAAGAAGAACTTAGTACAAATGAGGGAAATTTAGACCATGCTTATTGTTAAACTGACATGCATGTTGAAGAGAATAAATTTAATTGCTAATTTGTGTAAATTTATAAAAATGAATTGTTTATTATTTAAATGAGGGATATGTGTATTTTTCTCTTTATTTTTTCATTTTGATATTTTTTGTATCATTGTATTCACAATTTGATTTTTATTTAAAGAAAACTAGTTTGTATCTTTTCCTTTATTTCATTTCCAAATGAGGGAAATTAAGACCATGCATATTTTTAAACTGATACACACGTTGAAGAGAATAAATTTAGTTGCTAATTTTTGTAAATGCATAAAAATGAATTGTTTGCAAAAAATTATTTAAAAAAAAGTATATGTGTATTAATCTATTTTTTCATTTTGATCTTTTTTTAACGTTGTCTTCACAGTTTGATATTTAAATAAAGAGATCTTGTTTGTATATTTTGCTTTGTTTCATTTCCATTAAAAAATAAACATATTTTGTATAAATATTTATAATTATTTTTCAGTGAAAAATAATTGCTCTAAATTTGTCAATTGCAAATTTGTGAAATTAACAGAATACAAATTGTATAGTTAGAATTCATCTTTTTTATATTCTTATATTCAAAGAAAATTCATTAAAAAAATTCAACCTTGAGATTTTGGTGAATCTCCACATTCTGGTATCCCAAAAACACATTTTTCCAATAATGTATATCTATGAAAACAATTACTCAAAAGTTGACGTTTATAGATTGACAATTTGGTCTGGAATTCACTTCAAAAACTGTAAATTTAATTTTAAAAAAATTATTATTTTAATTTTTATTGAAAGTTGCATTTTGAAGTTCGAGTTTATTAGCTTAAGGAATCACCAGAACAATTTTAGCTGGCCTTAAAAATCATTTGATGCATGCATTATCATTAATGTTTAGAAATTAGTTGAAATTTTATCATAGCAATGCGTTTGTAAAATAATAATAAAGGAAGATAAAACATAAAATTCACAAATTTTTACTTGCACTTTGGTATAAGGAAAAATAGTGGATTTCAGTAACTCAATAACTCCATAAGGCTGCTGTTTTGTTTTCAATATATTTCTTTTTAGTCTGGTATTGATGAATTTTTCACAAAATACCTATTTTAATCATAATAAAATAAATTGGAGGCACTTAAACAATGATGTATGATAGGAAAATATTCAGGTGTATGTACACAAAATCAGGTTATTTTATAAAATAAAGTTGATTAACAGTTGAACATCTACAGAGTTATAAATATTCTTGAAAACGCATTTTGCAAAATAATGTGTTTATTTAAAATTTGTCCTTTTTAATTTGAACTGTAAAAATATGAAAATTGCTTCCCACTAAAATAGCAAATGAGTTTTATTTATTTTTTGACTATGGTATTTAAATTAACTTTAAGAGACAAAAATATATGACATTCATAATCTAGAAGAATGCTCTCTATCAAAGAAACTGTAAGAAAGGGAATGAGTATTGATTACGTACAGCTGTTAAGTAATTCACAATCTTTGCTGTTGAAATCTTGCTATAAAAATAACTTTTCTTCGAACTCACAATATAAATGTATATTACTTTTAGAATAATTAAGATTTAAAAAGCTAAGGTAATGTTTGGTAGTGTTAAGAATTTTTCGCCAGCTTGTGCTCCAGAAACATATTTCATAACTTGTGGCAGATTATAATATTTTCTTACTCTAAATCATCAGAGAAATTTCTTTTTTTAATAAAAAAATTATCTAATAATTTGATTTCTTAATCCAAAAGGAATAAACACTAGTATCACACTTTAGTTTCTACTCTTGGCTTTTTGTCATTTTAAAACCCAGTGTCGTGTCTACCTGTCTTTTATTTGATATTTATTTTGTTAACTGTACATAATGACTGTTGTTAACTGTAACCTATTCTGTTTTTGAGCGGGCAATGTTTATAATGTGTGTTTTGAAGAATAAACGTTATGGATGCAAATAAACGCCTGCTTATTTTCTCTTAAACTTTCAGCTAACTTTAAAGGTCTTTCGAGTTTCTTAAAGCTATTATCAGTAGGCACAGTTCATAGATGCGCTGGTAGCGCAATAGCGCATTACTTTGTGATAATACAACACCAGCACAGGATTCAAAAAATAATGTTCAAAAAGGGTTCATATTTTTAGACCAGATATCTTATGATGGATTCATTCTTGCATTTTTGTTTTTTCTTATCTATGTTTTGGTTGTTATAGAATTTAAAGACTCGTTACTAGTTTACTTTTGATTAACTTATTTGTAATTCTTAATAATCATATTAAATAAAAATATCATAAATGCCTGCGTGTGAAAAATAGATACTCAAGTATTTTACATTACTGCACATAGCCATATTAAAATCAAAAGTATTAAATGTGCAATTTAGAGATTAATTACATGTTAGATGGTATTTATTTAAAATTATATTTACATACACTATTTAATGAAAAAATAGAAACATTTTGGAAATAAAAAAACGATATATATATATATATATATATATATTCAATAAAACTCTTTTACAACTGACACCATTTGTTTAAGTAAAAACACCTAACCCTAACAAATCAACATTCCACTAGTCACATCCACTAAGCATCCCGATAATTTAAAAAACCCCAATTCATGATTCCCATTCATTGTGTTATAATAATATTTTGAATTAAACACTTTTATATATACACTTCTTAAAAAAAAGTGGGGAAAGCGGTTGGAAAATGTTTTTTACATCTATATAATCGGGGGGTTGGGGAGCTGGCCCCCCATTAGAATTATTATCCTGTGTTCCATTAAGTTATCCCGTGTTCTAATACAAAT
>JAPMOQ010023033.1:81513-105608 GCA_026543055.1 Argiope trifasciata
AAATAAAGTCATGTCTCTCATTTTTTTTTATTTTCCAGTGTGAACGCTTTCCTGACGGCATTCGAAATGGATTCGGAGAACGTTGCTCGTCGCGAAGAGTCCCGGACGTTTTTCTGGCACGTGGACCGAGAAATGCTCAGATTCAAAATACACTTCTTCCTGTTCATCGGAGGTAAGAGGGGATGATCTCCTTTTCGTGAAACGCATATCCGTCTTGCGATAAACAACGAGCCTATGCCTATTGAGTGAAAGTCACAACTGTTAGGATTTAGTTTTAGTTTATTATATTTTTAGTTATATTTACGTCCCGTTGTAAAGCAATAGTAGGGCTATTTGAGGGCGGTGGTTTAGTTTAGTTATTTTCACGTCCCTTTGTAAAGCAACACTACGGCTATTAGGGGAAGGTGGTTTATTTTAGTTATATTCACGTCCCGTTATAAAGCAACACTAGGGCTCTTTGGGGACGGTGGTTTTGTTTAGTTATATTAACGTTCCGTTGTATAATTAATAAGTTAAAAATTAAATAAATTTCCCAAGTGTCTATCGGGAAATTCAAATCATTTTCATTATTATATATCCGTATTGATGAGAAGGAAATATAGTGTAGTTACATTAACGTCCCGTTTTAAAGCAACATTACGGCTATTTTGGTCATTTTGAAACGCGGTCAGATGACGAGAACGAAGCCTGAGCACGGATCTCTTTCCCCAGATTGCACCACACCAGCAGAGGGGGGGGGGAGCGGATGTATTCCACGTGCACCAGACCCTCTTCCTCGATCGATCTTCGGTGAAATCGTATAACGATTTGAACCTGAGATCTTTCCACCAGGCCACTGCGAATACCGAACTCTTTGTAAAAACTATCAGCAAAGTTCCTCACCACTTGTAGCGTGTATTCCTACCGTCACTTTAGAGCTGGTAGATGTTTTTGTCTAATGCCACTTGGTCATGCCAATCCCGAATGAGCAGAGCTCGTTCGAATGAAGGCAGAAGAGTGCACCTTTCGTTGTCAACGAACAAAGTTCAGGTGGAAGGATGACTTTGCTCGACACAACCCTTTTGAAGGGGTGGTCGAACTCATTTATGTACTCAGTCATCCATCCATCCACAAGTCCGAACTGAGACCAGAATCAAAGAGCGACTCATCCCTGATTCAGTACCCCCAGAAGTATCGTTTGTTATGGGAACTCGGAAGACCTATTGAACGTGCCCCCACTGCCATGAGCCAACACGGCGGTCTTTGACTAAGACGAGGATAGAACTCGGGACCTTTCGGTTTCGAGACTGGCGCTCTACCAACCAGGCTACCGCGGCCTATGCTGGTAGATGTAAAGATGGCTGGTGATGCACTTATCCTAAGTGGACATTTCTAATCTCGTTCATCGTAGATTTCCCATTGTGTGCGTTGTATAGAAATGAGTACAGGAGACAATCCTGTTCTCGATTATTGTATTACTATCCGCTTTGGTGACCAACTGGTTCGCCATGAGCAATATGTATTAAAATTCTCAATTAAATCACATATTCATTAGTCTTGAAGAATTCCGGGCATTGATTGACCTGAAATTAATATTTTCTCTAAGATGACGGACTGAAAGTTCTAAAAGAACAGGTTTAAAGCGAAAAAGGGGGGGGGAATATTGAATAAATAATTTAGATGCTGCAAACGATTATAGAAACCTTGGCTTTGCATTTATTTATTTAGAAACTATCACATTTTATAATAGAAAAAAATTATTGAATTAATGATAAAGATGTTGCAAGCGATTATGGAAATATGCCATTAAGTCGGGATTCCAATGCATATCCTGTCTAAATTCAATCAGGTTTACCGTTAATAAAAAAGATTTGTTGAATTAATTATTTAGATATTGCAAACTACGATAAAAACCTTTGCTTTGTATTTATTTTTTTAGAAAATATCACATATTATATATTTTTTATTTTATCTAGTGACGTGCTAAAGGTGGCATTTCTGTAGATTTATTTTAAGATGATAGTTTGTTTTTAATTTGAACTTCCGTCATTGTTTTCTTTTCATTTTATCCAGTCACGTGCTAAAAAACACATTTAAAATATTTCTTTAAAAGTTCGTTAAAAATAGGAACTTAAATTATACATTAAAATACTGATACCATTAGAAAGCTAATTTTTTAATCTTTAAATGGATGTGAAAATCTTGTTTGTGCGATCATATTTTCGGAAGTGATGGTGGAAAAACATCGAAATTTCGCCTAAATTTTAATTCAAATTCTAATTAAAAATTTAGAAAAAGGACTCCGAGGTGCACATTCCAGACCTGCAAGGTATGCATGTACCAAATTAGGTAGCTGTAGGTCCAGCGGTCTAGCTTGTAAAGCGCCAACACACACATACACATACACATTGAACTTTATTATAAGTATAGATTTCTATCCTTACAGAGTAATTAAAAAAAAGCATGCGAATATATCAAGTTCCTTCGTTCCTGGCGAACTACCTTCCTACTGCATTTCGAGTCCTTATCTCTTAGACTAGACCTTAGTCTGCGCCCTTAACATTTTGCCATGGACAAAACTGCGCATGCTCAAACTTCGAGCGCGCCAAGTTGTATTGGATATGGCGATATCGAGCCAAATTAGAAGCGTCTAGAGGTTAAACCAAAAATTCTGCTGCGAGAACATTGTTGTTTGTGTATCAGAAATATTATGATTTTCGATTAATTTTCTAACACATTCCTTACAAAGGAACTTGTACTCCTTCACAGGTTCCAGAAATTCCGTTATTGGATGGAATTTAAAAATATAGCACTTTAAATTCCGTTTGTTTTGAATACTGCCGTTTGCATTCCATATATTCAAAATTAGTGATAGGCTTTAAATTTTCATTATGTGGTGATACATTCCATTCTTCATTATTATCGTTAGTGCCGTTTTCAGCAGGGGGATTCGGTTTGAAGATTCTAGAAAAGACATTCAAAAGCAAAAAATATGGTAAATAGACAAATTCGCTGATCGCGAAAGCTGTGCTATTGTTTGGAGCATGCGCAGTTTGGCCTTTGGCTCGATATCGCCATATCCAAAACAACTTGGCGCACACGAAGTTGGAGCATGCGCAGTTTTGTCCATGGCAAATTGTTACGGGGGTGGTCTAGTTCTCACCCCCTCGGTCAGCACGTGACATTTCTCCTTCTGACCTGGTTGAATCATGGTGAAATTTCGCCAGCATTTTTCCGTTTCCACCCACAAAAACCCGTCAATCAAGTTTCATAATCGACAGCTTTTTCAAACCAGCTAGAAAATTCCGTTGGAAATATTGTCCACAAACACAATTCAACCCATCATGTGAAACTTTGAAGTGACGTCACGTTCATTGTCGTTTGCTGACGGAGAGTGCAGACTATATTTTGCCGTGTGATAAGGCCTTAACCTTCCTCGTTGAGAGCCGAGGAGCGGGGGTCTCATTTTTTTTGTCACGTCAGAAAAAGAGGAAGATGAAATTGCTTTGATCGATGTCTGAAGAAAGAAATCTGATCCTTTCCTCCGAGTCTTGGCTTGACATGGAAACTTAAGATATAAAACGAAATCAATTTTCTTTTCGATGTTAATCATATTTTCAGTTGAAAGAGAAAATTTTGCCAACACCAAGAGCGAATGAAACCTTGTGACGGAATGTAGATCGGCGCAGGAAGCAAAAGAACTTATGTTTTCACAAACGTTTCTTTAATAACCACATTCACACACGGAACAGTTTAGTTTAGTTTAGTTATATTAACGTCCAGTTTTGAAGCAACACGAGGGCTATTTTGGGACGGACCTGGTCCTTTTGAACCACGGTCAGATGACACCTGAATTGGCATCCCACTCTCCACACCATCCGGAGGACGCCTGGCCTCTGGTAACGTGCAAGAGACCCCCTCACACGACGGTTCTTCGACGGAATCGAGTCTCGAACCTCCGGTTCAGAAGCAGAGACCTTACCACCAGGCCACCACGGCCCCACAAGAAACAAACACAAAGACAAGACATAACAAGAAATTCAAACACGCAGCTTAACCATTGTGATGGAACGTAAACAATTATGGTCTGTGCGGGAAGCCACAGGACTTATGTTTCTAGGAACATTTCTTTCATAACCACAATCACACATTGAACAAACACAAAGACAAGACATAGCAAGACATTCACGAGCAGCTTGTTAATACAGTATCACATCTCATTCTAATTACACATGCAATGCGCAATGCATTATGGGATGGCATGGGGCCAACATGGTGAAATGTAAACTATTATGATCTGTGTAGGAAGCAATAGGACTTAAATTTTCAGGAGTATTTCTTTAATGACCACATTCACGCTCGAAGCTTAGCAGACGGTATCATATCTCATTCTGATGACACTCGCAAGGCATTATGTGATGGCATATCAGGCATCACCATCTACTATCCAAAAGAGAAAATAAGAACTATGCAACTGCTATAACCTTTACTTAAACTTGCGTGAGCATGTCTTTCTCATCTTGTGTCAGGGTACAATAACTTTTGTAAATGACGGCATTCTCTTTTCTTCCGCAGCTCTCTCTGCAGCCGTCCCCTTCGTAGTCGTCTTCGCCAAGGAGAGGCTGGGGCTGTCCCCTTCCTCCCTAGGGGCGGTGCTCACCGCCCAGATGTTCCTCTTCGTCTTCACCAAACCTCTCATCGGATATATCGCCGATTACTTCAACAGGTTGAAATCCATCATCGTGGTCTTAACTGTCACCATTGTGGCCTGCTACTTCTGCCTGCTCGCCATCCCCATATTTGAACGAGAACCTTCCAATGCAGTAGTCCCTCGAGACGGAATGTTCCATTCCGATTTGTGTGGCACGTGTGAAGATCTGATCCGATTCGGGCATGCCGAAGTGAACTTTTCGATGACAGAAATGTCAAATTCACGAAATGAATCCTGCCAGATCAGCTCTCAGTGCACAATTTGTGCTCTGAATGCCACAAGCAAATCTTTCTTCGAGGCACAGAATGTTCTGAATGAAGCGAACATTGAAGATGGAAGAAAATTTGCTGTAATTTGTTATAAAAATGATTCGATGCATATAAATGTGTGCTCGTGCATTGCCGATTCCTCGAAGAATTTCAATAGTGAGTGCACTGAAATATTTTGTTCGGATATGCGGCACACCAAGGAAAAAATTCACTACTTAAAAAATATTTCAGCATTTTTTTCCGGGCTTTCGGAGTCGTGCCGCTTTCCAAATGCCCCAAACACCCCCCAAATAAAGAGCGACTTCCAAACGATTCAGTTCTGGATATTCGCGTTCCTCTTCTCGCTCTCCAGCATCTGTGGCAACGCCACCTTCACCCTCTCCGACACCGCCTGTTGCGAAAGCATACAGAAAAACGGCTCCGATTTCGGCAAGCAGCGTCTCTGGGGTTCGGTCGGCTGGGGGCTCATCGCACCCTTCGCGGGGTTCCTCAACGACCGCACCGACGACTTCCTCTACTCCTGGACACTGATGGCACTGATGCTGCTCCTGTTCCTGTCGAACTTGACCACCCTTGACCTCCTCAAACCCCATTACTCGAAGAACATTCTCGGCGACGTCGGAAAAGTTCTGAGGTCGAAAGAGTTTCTGGCTTACGAATCGGTGATTTTCATGAATGGCATTTCGACCGGTATGATCTGGTTCTATCTGATCTGGTTCTTGATTTCCATCGGTGGCAGCGAGCTGCTCTGCGGTCTGTGCATCGCCGTCCAGTGCTTCTGCGGGGCCATCCCCTTCATGTTCTTCTCGGGATGGGTCATTCGGAAGGTGGGATGCTTCCAGATCCTAAGCGCCGCCCTGCTCACGTACGTCGTTCGCTTCCTCTGGTATAGCTACCTCTACAACCCTTGGTGGGTTCTGCCCGTGGAGTGCTGCCACGGGATCACGTACGGACTCTACTACACGGTACTGGCCCACTACGGAAAGAAGAACTCGAAACCGGGTGCTGAGGCCACGACCCAGTCCATCCTCTTCAGCACGCACGAAGGATTAGGTAACACTTGCTTCCTCACTTTTCAATGTGTGTGCTTACGTCACATCTTACAGGGAGGGTACGGGTTGGAAAATTGAGTTCCGGATGTTTGTTTGTTTGAGTGTTTTATGGCGCCAAGAACCGTGATGTTGGCCAGACTGCGCCAAACAATGGGTGAAATGATATTACTCTACAACAGAGGTTCCCAACCTTTTTTTGAACTGGGTCGCCCCCTTTTCTAGTGAATATTTTTCTTAGTCGAAAGCTTACGCTTTAAATGTAATTCCCCCCCCCACTCCGTTTTATATTATAATTTAGGAGTTTTGAATAAGTTTATTAGGTACTATTTTGAGTACTCTAATTAATAATTGTTTGTATTAATTAATCTATTTTAAAATTCTATTTATATAATTTATATTGAGGTTTAAGATTAAAAATTGCGCCGTCAAGTAAAAGAAACGTTAGTGGACTTCAGCATCTACAGGAAATTTTATTACTCTATCATCACGGTACAACAAGCAAGTGAAAAAGTGGCTCAAAAAAATAACCACGATTTTGTATTAATACCGTTTGTTTCACAGTTAACACAGAGACAGTTAAAAGAAATAAAAAGTAAAAATATAACAACTGAATTATAAATTATGGTAAACATTTTAAAAATTGACAATAATGAATTGCTATGAAATAAAATAGGTGCAACATTTTTAATTCATTCAATTAATAAATTAAATTGATTTTGCTACTAAGTTAGACACTACTGAGAAAATCTGATCTCTTGCAATCAGTATTTCAGTACAGCCATCTGGTGGCCAAAATAGTAAATGTAGTGTCCTAACAAGTTGAAAGCTATAGCTTCAAATAATAAATTTAGGAAAAAAATAGTTAATTTGGAACTGTTTGCTTCATAATAAATCTGTTACTGATATAAATAAAAAGTAAAAAACACGAAATTCAGCAAAAAATTAAAATGTAAATAAATCAATAAAAGGGCAAAATTAAAGATATTTATTTCTTCCATATTCTTTTAAGAGCTAACGAAGCATTTATCGGAATTTTTGAAAAAGTTCATGCACCCCAAAATTGGTTACGCAGTCCTCCGTAGCACTTCTTACAGATATATTACATATAACGTATTATCCACATATTATTAAAAAAATATTTCCAAAAACTTTTAATAAATTAAAACCTTACTCGGAATTATTTACATGACATCGATTAGTAACAATATATAAGTGAAATTAGTGTACTAAAAAATCCTGGTATAGTTTAGTTGATCCATCAAATGAGCACTGTAGAAGGCAAAATGAGACTCCTAACCACCGATTTTTCAAATGATAATGAGAGTTCTAGCCAATTCTCTTGGCGCTCTTTCTTTCACCCCCCAAAATGTAATAAAACTTCCCGTTTTTAAGCCGACTGACCCCCTACTTTTAGGGTTACCAGGATTTTTCTCCTGTCGGTAAGTCAGTACTATCTATTCACAGTATAGTCTCCTGAAAGCGTCTGTTTATTTGAACCCCAAACACTCGAGAAATAATCAACGGATATTTTAGATATTTATACCATTTGGTAGAGCATTGATTGGAGAAGATTTTAGTTCATTCAAGTCATCGATACTTATAATAAAGCTCAATGTGTGCGTGTGTATGTGTATGTGTGTGTGTGTGTTGGCGCTCTGCAGGTCAGACCGTTGGACTTACAGCTACCTAATTTGGTACATGTATACCTTGGAGGTCGGGATTGTGCACCTCGGAGCCCTTTTTTCGAATTTTTGCTTAGAATGTGAATTAATTAAAATTGAAGCGAAATTTCGACGTTTTTCCGCTATAACTTCCGAAAATAGTATTGCACAAACATAATTTTTACATCAATTTAAAGATTAAAAAATTAGCTTTTTAATGGTGTCAGTGTTTAAATGTATAACTTAAGCTTCTATTATTAACGAATTTTTAAAGAAATATTTTAACCATGTTTTTTTTTTGAGCACGGGACAGGATAAAATAAAAGAAAACAATGCCGGAAGATCAAATAAAAAAAACTATCATCCCAAATCAAATCTAAAGATATGCAACTTTTAGCACGTGACTGGATAAAATAAAAAAAACATAAAATGTGATAATTTCTAAAAAAAATAAATGCAAACCCAAGGTTTCTATAATCGTTTGCAACATCTAAATAATTTATTCAATAATTTTTTTCCTTTTTCACTTTCTTTAAAAAAAAATTTAATATTTTGGCAACATCACGGAAAAAACATTTTAATTTCAGGTCAATCAGTGCCCGGAATTACTTCAAGGCTAATGAATATGTAACTTAATTGAAAATGTTAGAGCGCATTACTCATGGCGAACCAGCTGGTCAGCAAAGGCAACTAGTATCAAAATAAAAAAAGGGATTGTAATGTTGTAATTATTATTGCGGTTTTAATCCTTCCGCGTATGCACGAAACCCACAAACTGCACATGTGCAAATAGCATGAGTTATGGGGTACGTTTCTTTGTTTAAGTCTGATTTTAAACACTGATTCAGATACCATTCTGCCCAAAAGAAGGAAATCCAACATTGGCCGGAACACATTAACCCCTTAAAGGTCGCATCATTTTGAAGAAAATGGTCATAAAAGGGCTGATTTTTTATTCAAGAAAATTATACATGTATGTACAATATTTGCATTCAGTTTTAATATTTTAGTTCATTTTTAGCTTGAAATTTTAAAAAAAATCAGAAAAGCCAACATTCAGGGTTATTTTGACTGAATGTTAGCGTTCCAACAAAGAGAGAAAAAAAATATGTGTTTTAAGCATTCAAACATCATTTTATTGCATTTACACATAATGTGAATAAATGCTAGTCATTTTTTCTTGTGTGATACATTTCAAAGCATGAGATGCATAGGCCAACATTACAATCAGGACGGTAGTACCAAGTTTTCTTTCTGCTGACATCTAGTTTAAAATAAATGAGTTCTCTCTAAAAACATAGCAAATAGTCTGTTGCAGCCATCTGGCGTATATAGAGAGAAATAAATATGATTCTGGGCATTAGAAAGGGATTGTTTTAATATTTTTGGCTCATTACTTTCGAATAGGCCAGCCCGGAAATATCATGGGCCCGAGAAATAGAGGTAGAAATTTCACCCCGTCATTTTCACGGGAGCCAGAAGGAAAATGTTAAAGGCCAAAAAGCTTCTTTCCATAAAAAATTGTTTTGTGTTGTTCTTGCCCAATGCCACTTGGTCATGTCAATCACGAATGAGCAGATTTCGTTCGAATGAAGGCAGAGGTGTGCGCCTGTCGTTGTGAACGAACACCGTTAGGGTGAAAGGACGACTTTGCTCGAACACACACGACACAACCCTTTTCAGAGGGTGGTCGAATTCATTCATCCATTCACAAGTCAGAATTGAGGTCGGAATCAGAGACCCACTCTTCCCTGATTCTGTACCCCCAAAGATATCGTTTTGTGAGGGGAACTCGGAGGACCTATTGAACGTGCCTCCGCTGTTATGAGCCAACACGGCGGTCTTTGACCAAGATGAGGACAGAACTCGGGACCTTTCGGTTTCGAGACTGGCGCTCTACCAACCAGGCGACAGCGGCCAACTTGTTTTGTAGCTATTTTTGATGATTTCTCAACATATTTTTATGTCTGATGTTGTGTCACATGTCGTATCGGGTGGAGGCTAGAATGAAGTTGGAGGCTGATTTTTCTTTTCGGATGTTACATCAAGGGCCGTGCGGGTACATTTAGTTTAAACATATTCAAGCGTCTGAAATCCCCATCAGCGATGCATTGGCTGAGCATCTATGCGACACGAGTTCGGTTCTGTGTGGGTGTTTTTTTTTAATTCAAAAGCTTTCAAATTAAGGTATCCGACTACGCTCAAAGGACAATTTTTTAAAAATTGTATTCTTTAAATTATATCTGTACTTTTTAGATTTATTGTCAATTTCAAACCCTATAAATACAAAAAAAGTTATTTCAGAAAAATATATTTTGAAAAATAGGAAATGAAAAGTAAATTTTAAAGAAATTTAACCAAAACGGTTCACACACTACACAAAATGGTAGTGCAGCCATCCTATTTCTCTTTGTACACAAGTTATAGAATACAATGATGAATGAAAGGAACCAAAATCTAAGAAACATCTTGAGATGCAAAGAAATTGTGGTTAAAAATATACGTATCTATGCATTTTTTCCATCCCTTCACAACTTCAGTTTTCAAAAAACCCCTAAAAATGAAAAAGTATTTCACCAACACTAAAAAGTTTGGTTCATTTCATTGACCCTACTATTTCAAACACACGCTGAACTTTTTATGCAAACTCCTCTTTTAGTTTCGGGGATGTCATGTTACCAGTGGAGAATTTTTATGAAAATTGAAGAAAAAGACACAATTCAGCTGAAAAATCTGTTTTGCTTAAAATTTCCTTGGATAGTAGATTAGACATTTATTTTACTATTAGAAATAAAGGGAAATAAAATGCAACGAAGTTATGGGTCAAAATATACTTACATTTGCATTTTTTCCTATAAATTCACGACATAATTTTTCTAAAAGCATTTATTAATGGAAAAGTATTTCATCAACAGCGAAACTTTCGGCTCGTCTCATTCCCATATCATTTAAAAGACAGGCTGTAACTTTCATGTAAGCACTTCCATTAGTTTTTGAGATATCGTGTGAACGGGGGAGAATTTGTGTAAAAACTGAAGTTTTGAAAAAATTGAGGTTGAAGACAAAAGTTAGTTGAAAAATGTTTGACCGTGGATGATAGGAGAGGTCTTCCTTTTCCTAGAAAATATAAACTGTTTTGGGAAAAGGAAAATCTGACCTACATGCAATGATATTATTATTAAAAACCCGCCGATGTGGTTGATAAACAGTGTTTTGAAAGTAGTCGGATACTTAAATTCAACAAGTTGAATGATTGATTTTTATTTTCATGCAAAAATAAATGCTTATTTTCCTCATTCATGAATCTTAATTTAATTGTTAAAAGAAGACATCCATGGTTAGAAGATATCTTTATAAAGAAGTGACAAAGGAGCATTTAGGAATTTGCCTGAATTAATTTTTAAATATTAAAAATGCCTTAAAATTCAAAGTCACAATTTAAATAGATTTTTAAATAAAGCCTGTTACTCTTTTTCTTGCATGCAGAAATAAATATTTTGTCCCTTAATATTTGATTTACAATTTAATTTAAGAATAAAAAGATTATTATAAGTACATATGCATGTCCCTAATTACCGCGTAACTGTTCCGGCCCTCCTCAAAGCGATGTGAAGTGAAGAGTAGAAGAGGAGGTATGAGAGTGTAGTTTAGTTTAGTTATATTAACGTCCCGTTGCAAAGCAACACTTGGGTTGTTTTGGGACGGAACTCGTCATTTAGAACGCCAACGTCTTTTTGGCCGGTGGAAAAACACTCAACTAACGTAAAAACAATTTATTTACATTGTATACTTAAAATAAAACAAAACAGTGAATCAAGTCCGGTCAAATCCATTTTATTTATGGATCGAGATGGAGATAGCTACGACAGTATTATACATAGCATTTTTAAACTTTTAATTTGAATGAAAACACAATTGTCATCACGTGCAAACACAGTTAATGCCATGACAATCACGCGCTAACTTTCAACGCCAGTTGGCGTAACGCACATGTTTGACTTTCCTACGCCAGTTGGGGTCACGCAATGCAGATTAGAATTTTTTTATTTCTTTTATTCTGTTTCCTTTTCATTTAAAAGTACTTCAGAAGGAATTCGAAAGATCGATTCATGAACAACATTTGATTTTAAAAACATCAAACGCAAAGAAAATAAACAGAATCGTTTGAAATAATCGGCTGAAATTCTATTAAGTCTAACCTCAACTCTGTTGGAAAACGAAAACTGTAGCCTTACCTATTTTTGGTGCGATTTGGCTTCAGTTTTGGGCTTGAAAGTTAGTTTTTAAGGAATCAAAAAACCGGAATGAACCGGAACAGAAAGTAGTCTCTGACTCTCATCTATCTCTGTGCCAACTTTCATCCCATTCCATTCTGGAATAAGAAACATCCAAACTTTCACATTTATAATATTAGCATAGGGTGAAACGAAGGATTAGAATTTAAAAAAAATTGAACTTCTCTTCTTTGCGCAGGCGCCGGTCTCGGGTGCGTTCTCTCTGGACTCGGATTCGACTACCTCGGAGGACGCAAGACGTTCTTCGCCGCCAGCGTGTTCTGCGCATGCGGATTCATTGTCAGCGTCGTCCTCTTCATCACCGTCATCAGGCCGAGGAGGGAGGGAGGAACCACTGCTGAGGGGGAGGAGATTGCTGCATCCGCAAAGTCATCCAGTGACACACTTGCTTAATCTATTTTGTCTACAGTTTTGTCTACGTCCACTGGAATCATTCACAGAGAAGACAAATTATTTGACTGATAGTCAAATGAATTGTCTTTGACTGATAATCTAATGAATAGTCATTGACTGATAGTGAAATGAATGGTCTTTGACTGATAATCAACTGAATTCTCTCTTTGGATTGGCGATAACAAAAAGAACGTAATCCAGAGCCCTCTAGTGGCAAGATTGTGCCGTAATGCTATTTAACTGCCATTTACTGTGTGCGTGTGTGTTAATGCAATTGATATACGCTTCGTTTATCAATTGCATTAACAAAGTTTTTTCTCCGTTTGTTTCTTGTTGAATAAAGCATCTGTTGACAGGCTCTTTGAAATTTTCATTCTGCATTCAACGGACGGCTGTCTTCTTAACAATACACATTGCAAGTATTCAAAGGAAAGACAAATATGTTTTCCTATTTTACTTAGTAATCATAAGAAGGCAATACGAAGTTGTTAATAGAGACATTTATGCTTAAATTAAGGAATTTATCCTTAAATTCTTTTAAAAGAAATTCAATTTAATACACACTAATAAAAATCATTGGACATTCAATTGCATTATCCATTTCAAAAATGTCCAGCAAATTTCTGTTTCTTCCTAAAATTTTTGAAAAAACATTTTAAATAAATACAAATTCAAATTAACGATATGTTTATATTCATTTTGCTGAAAATGTTTTACTCTTTGAGGTCTGACAAAAGCGCTTAGTTACGTATGTCTGGAATTTAAATCTTAAAATTCCAGTACACCTAACTAAGATGTTACATACATCCTCACACAGATTAGTTTACAAAAAAAAGAAAAGAAGAGATTTTAAATTCTAGTAATAATCCATAAATGATTATAGTTCAAGCACTATAATCCTTATTCAGCAATTTGTCGTGTTCTTTAATTAATTAATTCGATTCTTGAAAAATTCAATCCTCAAGGGAGTACGATACCGCGGTGGTTTCGTCTCGGCTTCAGAACAGGAGGGTTTCATGTTCGTGGCCCGATTCCAACGAAGGAACGTCGTGTGAGAGGGTCTCTTGCACGTTAAATCTGTCAAGGCCAAACGTCCTCCCTCTGGTGCAGTGTGGTGTGGAGAGGGAGTGCCAGCTCAGGTTTCATCTGATCATGGTTCAAATGAATTGTTCCTACCCAAAATAGCTCTAGTGTTGCTTCAAAACGGGACGTTGATGTTACTGAACTAAACTAATGCACAAAGAGCTCGGTAGATAATTTACGAGAATTGACGAAAAAAGACATTTGGGAATATTTAGACGTGTTGTGCTATTTTAGAAACGCCGAAGAGGAAAGAAGGAAGGTCGAAAAAGAAGGCGATTGCTGTGAAGAGGTGAATAAAAACCAGAGGCAATCTTCTCACAAACTTGCTTATCTTCGATGTTCTGCTATATTTTGAAAAATAAAAAGAGCATACCTTTGGGAAGTCTTTATTTTGATGGGCCTGATCCAAAGGGAACAGAAACTGCAATTCTGGTGATAAGAACACATCCAAATTTGATTTTATTTTAAATTATTTCAACTCGTGCGGGAGAATATTCTTGTCTGTTGTTGTAGTCTAATGCCACTTGGTTATGCCAAGTCCGAATGAGCAGAGCTCTTTCGAATGAAGGCAGAAGAGTGCACCTTTCGTTGTCAACGAGCACCGTTCAGGTGAAAGGACGACTTTTGCTCGACAACCCTTTTTAGGGGCGGGAGAACTCATGCATCCATCTATATATATATATATATGGATGGATGCATGAACTATATATATATATATATATATATATATATATATATATATTATTACAAAAAAATTCCCTAATAAATTAATAATCTGTAGTGATTGGATTTTTAAAGCGTTAGGAAATAAGCGTTCATAGATGGCGCTAGTTTGCAGTGATTGGATTTTAAAGCGTCAGGAAATAAACGTCCATAGATGGCGCTAGGCAACTAGCGCGAGAGTAATGGAAAGAGAGAGTGGATTGCAGTGTTTGCTTTTAGAGAAGGAGTTACTGAGCAGAGTAACTCGAACGAATCTGAAATAAATTTATTAGGTTTTTCTATTTGCATTTTTATTTCAAAGCTCGCACGAACAGGCCACGACAGCTTTATTTTCATTTATCTTCTTTTGCTGTAGATGGCGCCGCAATGAAAAATACATAATATTACTTTTTGCTTGTACTGACCGTCGAAAAATATTTGGACATTGCAATTTATTACGAAAATTTTTTTCGTAAAATGATAATGATAAGAAGAGTTTTAAAAATTAAACTTACTATTAGTGTCTGTCAATCCAAAAGTATGTTTTCTTTATGCGTATGAAATATTTTTATCTTCTTCTCCAAGTTTAGAATTACTAAAAAGGACTTTTTCTTAACAGCTGTAATCCGAATTCGAAACTATTAAATAATAAAACTATCTTGTTTCTGGTCTATATTTTCATTTATCTTCTTTTGCTGTAGATGGCGCCACGATGCATAACTCATAATACTACATTTGGCGTGTATTGACCGTGGAAAAAGTATTTGGGCATTGCTCTTTATTACGAAAATAAATATCGCAAAATGATAATAATAAGAAGAATATTTTAAAATTAAAAATACTGTTAGTGTTTCTCAATGCAGAAGTATGTTTTCTAAAATGTTTATGAAATATTTTTCCCGTGACAGACGGTCTTCGGTTTCGGTTTCCTAAAAAGGACGTTTTAATGACAGCATTTAATCCGAATTCGAAAGTACTAAATAATAAAATGATTTTGTGTCTGAGCTTTATTTTCATTTGTCTTTTTTTTTCGCTGTCGATTTATTCGCTTGTTTTTTAGATGAATTGTCTCTTATAATACATAATATTATAAATACAACAAAATTATTTAAAAGTAGGAGATATTTTGACAAATGTTGAAATTTATAGTAAATTTTGATGAAATTGAACCAAAACGTTTAACACTCTAGACAAAATTGCAATGCAGCCATCCTTCTTTTCTTTGTACAGAAGTTATAGAATATAATGATAAATGAAATGAACCAAAATCTAAGAAACATTTTGAGATGCAAAGTAGCTCTGAGTAAAGATATATATACATAAACTTTTTCCCTAAATTCTCAACTTGCTTTTTTAAAAACCCTTTTGAATAAAAAAGTATTTCACCCACAATCAAACTTTTGGCTCATTTCATTGCCCATATTATTTTAAAATTACGCAGAAGTTTTTATGTCAATACCTCTGTTAGTTTTTGAGATATCATGCAAAGGGTGGAAAATTTTATGAAAACTAAAGTTTTGAGAAATATAAAATTAAAGACAAATTTTAGCTAAAAATATGTATAATCCTGCATAATAGGTCAGACCTTCTTTTTCCTAGAAAAAATAAACTGTTTTGGAATGAGGAAAGTTTGAACGGCAAGAAATAACAACAACAACAACAAAACCCGCCAATGTGACTGATAACCAGCGTTATTAACGTAATCGGATAGCTTTAACATATTTATGATTCTAATTTTTTGCAGATTTATAGTTTCTTGCTAAAAGAGGTATTTTAAGGATAGAGAAACAAAATAAAAAAAATGATTACATCTACCTCTTTGTCATAAAGTATTTATTTAATTACATCCCCATCTTATGTAATAAAAAATGACGGCTGAAAGTCGAAGAAAGCAGCTTTCTGTCATTCTTGACATAACAACAATAACGTCTTGACAGATCACGTGTTTGAAAACTCGTCCAGATGATTTCAGAGTTTTTATTTACTCGAAACTGAAAGACGCGTCAAATGCTGAAAATAACTTGACAAATAAATTAGTAATCCAAACCATTCAATCTTCCCAAGCGATGAAAGCAACAAAAGGACATTAGATAGAACCAGCCTGATACGACAAATGCTCCAACGATTATATTTTTATGATAAATTTATCACCCATGACTAACTTCCAGTTTGTTGTGGATTTACTTATTTTTTATGTATTTATTTTAGATAAAGTACTTTCATGTCAACAGAGTAGGTAAAGCTCATAAAATAGATATGAATTTGCAGGAGAAACATAAAGTGAACATAAAATTTAATCACAGGAGGGATATAATATTTCTTATATGCTCTTAGAATTCTTTAATATTCTAAATAGTTGGCAAAACAAACCATAAATCTTTGCAGTGCATCAAAATTTTACCACGGCTACAGACTGTGATGGAGAGTCTAATGCCGCTTGGTTATACCAAGCCCGAATGAGCGGAGCTCCTTCGAATGAAGGCAGAGGGGTGCACCTTTAGGACGACTTGCCTCGAACGCACACGACACAACCCTTTTCGGGGGGTGGTCGAACTCATTCATCCATCCGCAAGTCAGAATTCGGATCCGAATCAGAGACCGACTCGGTACCCGCAGAGGTATGGGAACTCGGAGGACCTATTGAAAGTGCCCCCACTGCCATGAGCCAACATGGCGGTGTTTGGCAGAGACGAGGACAGAACTTGCTACCTTTCGGTTGCGAGACGGACGCTCTATCAACCAGGCTACCGCGGTCCTAACAGGATATCTAAAAGAATGTAAAATAAAAGAAGATATTAGATATTGTTTCAGAGTGTCACTTTCTCCTGTATAAAGTACAGAGAATCGTCAAATAATTCTAACTCGAGATTTTGACGAATCCTCTTTTTAAAACTCCCTGAGTTTGGAAAACCCATTTAGAGAAAGTCTATCTGTCCGTTTTGTCTCTATGTGATAAAGGTAACTTAAAAAAATACCTTGAGCTGGACAGATGAAACTTTGAATACGATCTTTACACCAAATTTCTATCAAATTCGGAACAAAACCCATTTAGAGAAGGTCTATCTGTCTGGCTGTTTGAGTATAAGTTAATATGATAGCTACAAAACGAAAAGAGCCAGATGAATAAAATTTGATATGAGCATTTATCAGGCATAGTGTAAACAACTGTGACATTTTGAGCCAAATTCAATTAAAGATTTTCTATTTTTAGGTCTGTATTCTCAAAAATGATGTAAATGCGATTACTCAAAAGCACAATGACTTAAATATATCAAATCTGGTGTGTCATTTTTTTGACAACAAAAGCAGTTCAGAGTCAAATTTTTGTTTCAATCGATTGGTAAAAAAGCGCATAAAAACATATTCCATTTTGCGTCCACAGTGCAAAAAAAATTGTGTAAGAATTACATGGTAGATTTAGTTGTGCTAAATTTAAGCCAAAAGTTAGAATCGTAAGCAGATGAGTTGGAATACCATGCAAAAGTGTAACATAGAATTAAACCTTTATCAGAGATTACACGAGAAGGTTTTAGAGATATCACTTTCCCTGATTGTTTTACTTATTCGTAACACTGAAACATCGAAGGTTACTTTGACAAATGTTGTGCCTAGTAGATAGACACATCTGTTGTCGAGAATTATATATTCCCTGATATTCTATGACCTTCAATGGGAACGCAATTTATTAAGATAATAAGTCTGATTACGAATGTGATTATATGTTCAAGATGCGATTATTATAATTACGATTAAAACGATCTGCAGGAATATGTAGAAGTCTAAATATAAAAATTCTTGTGAATTGAATTATCAGAGAAAGATTGTGCTTACCTCGCTATATTATTGATATTTCATTGAATAAAAGAAACGCTTAGAGACGAAGTAGAATGCTGTTTTGAAAGTAAGAGGAGAAAGAGGGGGATTTATAAATTTCTATCGATTTTATAAGAAATTAAATTAAATTATTTAATTAATTTTTTAAAGATAATCATGTAACAGGCTTCAAATAATATTGTGAAAAGACGTACTTTATTCAAATTTCACAGCTTAATTTTTTTTAAATATACATAAATACTTTTGTAAACTTATCAAAGGTATTCAGAAGTATCAATACTTGTCTTGATGAAGAATTTTTAGATGAAAAGAAAAAGGTTCACGCTTTAGTTCCCTTATCAAAAGAAACCTCCGGAAGCAGATTTACTGCTGATGGGGAAGCAAGAACAAATCATTCTAAGATTACACTTTTCTTTAAAAAGAGAAAAAATACTTTTCATTTTCTACATTAAAACTTGCGTTTGAAGAATGATAAAACCAGTTTGATTTAGCAATTTCCCCTACAGTCACGTCAAAAGTATCTTGTCAGTGCTACATTCAGTAGTGGCGGGGTGGTCGGCTGTATGCAAGAAGAAGAAGTCAAGTCAAAAGTGTTGGTATGGTTTACCACAATTGAAGGGAATGTACGGAGATCTCAGAGTGAAGGAAGGACCTAAAGATTGACAATAATGATTTCAGTACAGTACTGATGATCATCTCAAAACACTGAAGGATGTGATTTCAAAGATGGACAGTTTAATTCCAACCGTTTGAGAGTGTGCAGATGGAGAGAAAGACAGCTATTGACTACTCCGAAAGGAGTGTCTGTTTGACGGATCGGTCCAGGTCAGGTTGGATTTATTCAGCAGTCGGCCCCAACACATCCTGTCGATACTGCTATGTTCAATGGTGGTCGGGTGGTCGGCTGTATGCAAGAAGAAGAAGTCAAGCCAAAAGTGCTATTTTTCTCTTTAAAAAAACTTTTTTTTAAAATTTTATTTACAAAAACATTCGGCTAAAGAAATGAACTAAGCAATAAAATTGAACTGTTTCTTATTAAAAGAAAAGAGGAAAAGTAACTGTTTTTATTCTGTTTATAATGCCTGTATATATAGACTGTGAATAATTTTTTAAAGGGGAAAAATATGCGATCTAAAAATTTGATTTAAAAAAATGGGATCCGTAGGAATTTTTCAAACAACGGAGAGTATTGTTATTAATAATATTTAAAAATAATTCAAGACATGCATACGCAAGAACACAAATTGCACGGAGAAACTCATTGACTGAGCACTTCAACAAAACTGAGATAATTGATTTGATGAAACATATTAATATGATATAAAAACATTTTGGACCGAACCGAATAAACGGAATAACCGAATAAAATACTAACTTTTGTGGCTTACATTTAACTGTATTTATGAGAAATTTATTAATAGGGCAAATTTTGTTCTTATTTAATATTTATTATCTATTATTCATTTAATATTAAAAACATTTTGGTCTGATAATATCATCAAAAATAAGCCCTGAAAATCACCAAAACTCTCTTAATTTTTTTAATTAATTAAAATTTTGAAAACTCGCTTCTATTTGAACCTTTCTCTGAAGTTTGTTTGTGCTAAATTTCGAAACTTTAGAGCCAATCATCTGTTTAGAATACAAGCTCAGAGACGATATGGCATATTTATTCTATTTTATTATTAGTTTAGATAACCCTAAAAGCATTTTGTCACGTTGAATCATCGTAAAAAGAGAAAAAGTGAGCGAAAAAACTTCCACCAGCTGTCAGTTTGACTTAATATCGAAGATAACAATATCCTGACATTTTAAGAGATGGATGACGTCTGTTTCCCATACACACAAATCTGAGTCATATGCTAAAAATAGACGATAAAAAGTTTGGTTTCATACGAATCTGAATCATTAAGCTTTTTATTCGTTTTAATAGTGTGTTTTGTAAAATATCATTTCAAATCACTTTCGGGAATCTGGATATAACCGAATAAAGTACTAACTTTTATGGCTTACATTTAACTGCATTTATGAGAAATTTATTACTAGGGCAAATTTTGTTCTTATTTAATATTTATTCTATCTTCAATTCTGAAATAAAAATGGAAAGTTTTACAATCATTTTTTTAATAAATTTAAATATTTCTTATAAATCTACTATTTACCTACGAAAGATGATTTAAAATAGATATTTTTAAATGTGTTCTTCTTGCTTCGTTATAAAATTTAGTTATTCCGCTAAGTCGCAATAATTTTCCAAAGATTTAAGGGCTCACTTTATATGCTAAAAACGCGTTATTTTTTGTAAACAAAGTATTTATCTTTTTTAGTTCTTTTTTTTACTTTCTCATAAACAAAAGCCCAAAAATTTAAACATAAAATCGATTAATTCCTTTTAAATCAATAAGGCAATTCCCAAGCTGTCCTGTAAGTATGAAATTTATTTTACTTCATGTACTAGTCTGAGAGAGATAGTCCAACTAGTATGCAGACCATCCTTCGATGAATTACTTGATAAGCCACATCAATGCCAAGGTTACTATCTTAAAAACACGTCCAAAACTTCAAACATAAAATCGATGTCCCAGGTAGCACAGCCTCCTGCACAATATTGCGCGATACTATATGATATTACACAATATTAAACAATATTGCGAATCAATGCCATATAATATTATACAATATATGTAAGCTTGTATAGGCATTGCTTTCATTCAATGAGGCAGTTCCCAAACTGTGCTGTATGAAAGTTCTAGAAAGCAATGACCTTTTTCGTTCGATAGATAAAAGAGGTAAGAGAGAAAAAACGTTGCCATCCGCCTGAGAAAGCACGTGGAGGCCCGACCACCCCACGCGACTTCTACGGATATTCGACGTCGGGTGATCGCGGGTGGATCTTCCAAATATTTGCTTAAGCACCGATGTTGCAAGGAGATAAGACCACGATCCAATGGATTCTCATCTTATCTTTTGCATTATCTGATATTAACGAGATGTTTCGTCTCAAGAGCTGACGAGTCACATTTTCTTCTCCTAACCTGATGTGTGATTTTGCAATAATCAATTCATGCGTTTTTGGATGATGAAAGAAGCCGAAATATACACAACGTGAAACAATAATAGATCGTTGTAAGTTCTCCCCCTTGGAATGTTCTCGCATTCTCTTTAGTAAAGACATCGAGTTTCGCGACTATAAGGCTTAGTTTTTCAAATAACTAAAAACTGTAAATGTTGACTCTTATCTTAGGGCTACCTTTTCGTATCTGTGTACCATTTACCAGTAAAAATAAATTAATCGTTTTGAGTCAATGTTCTTAAGAACCATACCTACAATTTTCGTTCATGCTTTGCTCGTATATTCCTGCATTTTAAGTTGGGCATCACAGAATTTATGCTAAAAGTAGAACAATTTATGTCCTTTAATTTACTTTTTCACTAATAAATTCTTGAAAAATGCAATGCAGTGTATAAACTATCAGTATAGAGCCTTTCAATTTAGTTTGATAAGTTGTCGACAAATGCTTTTGAGACTCACCAGTCTATGGTTGTATATGTAGAGCAGGGTGTTTGTGTATTTAATCCAGTTTATTTATATTTTTATTGACATATTTCAGAATCTGCATGATATTTAACTTAATAAGCCAAATTCACTTCCAAACCTGGACTTCAAAAAGCTCCTTTCATTCGGCTTTGTTTCATCCAATATTAAAATCCCTTCCCCTATCTCTAAGAATCAATGTCAGGAGTTGTACATTAGTCCCCGGGATGGATGGAACAGGAGCGTCCCTCCCACTGTTTCAATAACCAGAGGGTTATAGTTGCAGGGTGGTGTGTGTATTGAATCCAAGGAAAAATGCTTCTTTACTTTTTCTTGTTTATTTTCACACACACAAAAATATATATACAAAGCATGGACGAAGACCATAGATATACAAGGAAACACATAATATATAGATATTGAAATATAGAAAAGTGCCGCTCTCAGCGAGCGCGCGAGATAAAACTTTTTGCCGCTGACGGAGAGCGAGCGAGGTGCTTGCTTGCGCCAATTTCACACCAACACCGGATATCGTTGTTTACCAAAAATATCTACGAGCACTCTCCTCACATTGCAAACATACTTATAGGTTAGAGCCCATTGCGCCATCTACGTTCAGTTTTTATTACTACATAGGAATAAGTACACAAAGGATAAACAACATACAGATAAAATAATTAACTAAAAACAAAAATAAAAAATAATTAAATGACATAAACGGGGGTCGCGTTGATATTCTCTTCAAGAACGTTTTTTATTGTTTCATTGAATGATTCCAGAGCTGCACTCAATTCAGATCTGAGCACAGCTAATAATGAAACTGAAAAATCTTAGAAATTACAAAGAGGAGGTCACGCCGTATCACCGCAATCTCCAATTATGCCAGAAAAAAAGGGAGACGTCTAAAATTGAAAATGGTAGAAATAAGGTATATTTCAAGTTAAGATAAACAAAATAAATAAATGGTATTATTATAAACACAAAGTTTAATTGAGTGCAAAATTAAGCTTAGCGGCCATTAGATAATTCCTGTGATGATGTCGATTTCTCGATGTCAAATCGACTCCAATAGGTATACAGATTTCACACATAAGCACCTCATTTTTTGGGAAAGCGCACCTTTAGCATGCTTTCAAGAAAACTAACCCTTTTTTTAAGCTTCAAATATATATATATATATATACATTGATGAAAAAAAAATCCCAACACTAGGAAGGAGCTGTGCTAGATAAACGAAATTTGGTAGGCGTGTTTATACATCTGAAAGATGACGTCGATTCAAATTTCGAGCTACGCGCGTAAGTGTAGCGACACTATGAACATGCAAATGAGGTTTGCTTTAAATAAGCGCTGTAAGGTTCGTGATCGTTATTTACAGTTGAGATTTGACGTAGTGGGTTAATGTTAGTCAAGGATGCCTCTGAGAAGACGAAGAAGCCATTATCAACAGCTCACTGAGTTTGAACGAAGTCGTGTTGTAGGGCTACGAGAAGGAGGGTTTTCTTTCCGCGATATTGGTGAAAGACTTGGCAGGAATGTATCCACTGTGCATGAGTATTGGCGGCAGTGGTCAAGGGAAGCCTCAAGAAGACCAGGTTCAGGGCGGCCACATGGTACTACTGAGTGGGAAGACCGTCGTATTCGGCGTATAGCTGTGGCTAATCGTACTGCGTCTGCAGCTGAAATTCGAGCTGCAGTTGGCACCACAGTGACACAACGAACTGTTACAAATCGGTTACTTCAAGAAGAGCTCCGAGCCAGACGCCCTGTACAGTGCAATCTACTGACTCCAAACCACTGCCGTTTGCGACGTGAGTGGTGTCAAGCTAGAGCTCATTGGAGGACGGAGTGGAGATCTGTTGTGTTTTCTGATGAAAGCCGGTTCTGCCTTGGTCGCAGATATAGCCATTTGTTGGTTAGAAGGAGGCCAGGTGAACGCCTGCTAGTGACCTGTCTGCGGCCTAGACACACAGGGACTACTCCTGGAGTTATGGTTTGGGGAGCAATTTCGTATGACAGCAGGAGCACTCTCGTGGTTCTCCCACGCACCCTGACTGCAAATTTGTACGTTAGTCTAGTGATACAACCTGTTGTGCTACCATTCATGAACAGCATTCAAGGGGGTGTTTTCCAACAGGATAACGCTAGCCCTCATACCGCTGTTGTAACCCAACATGCTCTACAGAGTGTCGACATGTTGCTTTAGCCTGATAGATCACCAGATCTTTCTCCAATCGGGCACGTATGGGACATCATTGGATGACAACTCCAGGGTCATCCACAACCAGCATTAACCGTCCCTGCATTGACCGCCCAAGTGCAACAGGCATGGAACTCCATCCCACAAACTGATATCTGACACCTGTACGACACAATGCATGCACGTTTGCATGCTTGCATTCAAAATTCTGGTGGTTACACCGCTTACTAATGTACCAACATTTCACATTTGAAATGGCTCTACCTGTGATCTTGAAACTTTAATCAATTTAATATGTTACCTAGACAAATGCATTCCTAAAAGTTCATTACTATACAATAATTTTTTCTTGGTGTTGGGATTTTTTCCATCAGTGTATAT